>JAJPUD010001008.1:371576-392810 GCA_023553655.1 Myrmecobius fasciatus | reverse complement strand
CACACACACACACACACACACACACACACACACACACACACACACACTTTCTTCTCCCACTTGATTAATCCAACAAGTCATGTCTACAAGGAAAGAGAGGGATGCAGAATAGTTCA
Organism: Myrmecobius fasciatus; assembly: GCA_023553655.1. NCBI lineage: Eukaryota > Metazoa > Chordata > Mammalia > Dasyuromorphia > Myrmecobiidae > Myrmecobius > Myrmecobius fasciatus. The sequence goes on along the minus strand of JAJPUD010001008.1, from coordinate 392,694 downwards.
GTCCTGGTGTGGACCATGTACCTCCTCTTTTTTGATTCTCCCCAAGGCCTGTTTTTACCCCCACTCCCTTCTTAATCTGAATATTTTATCATTGTCAATAATATCTAGTTGGCTAAGGAGCTAAATGCCTTATCTGGAGCTCAGACTTATACTTTTTACATTTCACATGGTTTTAGTTTTGCTGAGTTTGTATACCAATACTGAACCAGACCTTGCATGGTTAGACCAAAAAAAATTATTCAATCCTTTCTTATGCAGTAAACAAGATCATATTCTCACCCTTTTGCTTTCCAGAGAATGTTCCAGTTTGAGAAAAATATATTGGATACTGTGCCTGATTCAAATCATAATTAAAACCCCAACTTCTAATATGTAGTAATGTATCATTACCACCTAAAAATAAACTAGTGTATTCTCTTTATTTTATAATCATGCATATGAATATTTGAGCCAAGAAATTAATCATTATGTTTTATGTAGCTTTGCTAGGAAGGAGAGATAAATGACTTTAAAAAACCAACAACATCCTCTTTTTGCCATACAAAAATCAGCTCACAACTCTTATATGGCCTATGTATAGGATCTGGATTCCAGATGTGGATATTATTGTACAGATGTTAGAAGAATGGTAAGTGAATTTAAGCTATGCTTTTATAGAAATCCAACTACTTGAATAAAATCAGCAGGCTAAATATCTACATTTGGTCTCAGTCCTATCTTTGAGAAGTTAAGAGTGTTTAACTCTCAAGTGGGAAATTATGCTATTAATTTGAACTATAAAACTAAATCTGAAATCATTCAACAAAATTTCACTTTTATATGGCCAAGTTAGAAATGCTTTCCTTATGCAATCAATATGTACTCTGCAATGCAGTAAACTTTCTAAAATACAATATTCAACAGTCCATAGTTGTCATCTTTTCATTTTTATTCTTACAATTTTTCCTTAAAAAAAACTCTCATAGCTTCAAAATTAAAAATTTATTGCTGGGGCAGCTAGGTGGATAGAGCAACAGCCCTGAAGTCAAGAGGGCTCGAGTTCAAATCTGGATAATAATAATACTTCCTAGCCGTGTGACTCTGGGCAAGTTATTTAACCCCAGTTGCCTCAGTAAAAAACATAAAAAATAAAAAAAATATTGTTCCAGCATATTGGAACTTATGAAAACTTCACTAATCATACTCTTAAAATTCTGTTCAAATAAATGTTCTTCCTTAAACTGAAAAATATAAAAGAATATTATAAGTACAAGTTATTTTTCATCATCTTTGTCAATTTTTTAATGTAATCTTTAATTCAGAAGAGATAATTTGAGATGCTCCTGATTGAATTTCTTAGTAGCATATACTTTCTTTTTTAAAAAGAGCCTTTTCTTTCTTTTTTTTTAATTTTTATTTATTAATACTTTTCATTTGCAAAACATATGTATGGGTAATTCCTAAACATTAACCCTTACATAGCTTTCTGTTACAAATTTTTCCCCCCTACTCCCCACCCCTCCCCTATATGGCAGGATATCCACTACACGTTAATTATGTTAAAATACTTGACAAGTCGAATATATGTATACATATTTCCACATTACAATTTTTGTGTAAGAAAAATAGTATCTACAAGAAAGAAAATCAGAGAAAGGGAACACAATACAAGCAAACATCAATAGAGAGCATGAAAGTGTTATGTTGTGGTCCACATTTCACATGCCTCTCTCTGGGTGTATATGGCTCTCTTCACCAAACAACTGGAACTGGTTTGAAGCATTTCATTGTTGAAGAGAGTCATGTCCATTAGAACTGATCCTCATATAGTCTTGTTGTTGCCGTTAATAATGATCTCCTGGTTCTGCTCATTTCACTCAGCATCAGTTCATGAAAGTCTCTCCAGGCCTCTCTGAAATCATCCTGCTGGTCGTTTCTTACAGAACAATAATATTTCATAACATTCATATACCATAATTTATTCAGCCATTCTCCAATTGATGGGCATCCCTTCAGTTTCCAGTTTCTAGCCACTACAAAAAGGGCTGCCACAAACATTCTTGCACATGTGGGGCCCTTTCCTTCTTTTATGATTTCTTCGGGATATAGGCCCAATAGAAACACTGCTGGGTCAAAGGGTATGCATAACTTTTTGAGCATAGCTCCGAATTGCTCTCCAGAATGGTTGGATCTGTTCACAGCTCCACCAACAATGCATCAGTGTCCCAGTTTTCCCACATCCCTTCCAACATTCATCATTATCTTTTCCTGTCATTTTAGCCAATCTGACAGGTGTGTAGTGGTATCTCAGAGTTGTCTTAATTTGCATTTCTCTGATCAATAGTGATTTGGAGAAAATAGCCTTTTCTTTCCAAATACATGCAACATTCACCTTAATTAAACTTTGTGTTCCAGATTTTTCTCCCTCCTTCCCCCCTGCCCAGACAGCAAGCAATCTAATATAGGTTAAACATATGCAATTCTTCTAAACATATTTCCATATTCATCAGCATATACTATTAAAGCTAAATCACGACCAAATCAATAAGCATTGAAGAGAATGAACAAAGAGAAATTCTCGCAAATTGCTAAGATATATGAAAATGGAAAAAGGTTGTTTTAACCTAAAGGGGTTAAGGAAGGTTTTCTTTTTATTATTATTATTATTATTAAAACTTTTTATTTGCAAAACATATATATGGGTAATTCTTCAACATTAACCCTTACAAAGCTTTCTGTTATGAATTTTCCCCCCTTCTCCCCACCCCTCCCCTAGATGGCAGGAAATCTACTACATGTTAATTAAGTTAAATACTTGACAAATCGAATATATGTATACATATTTCTACACTTACCATTTTTGTGCAAGAAAAATCGTATCTACAAGAAAGAAAAATCAGAGAAAGGAAACACAATGCAAGCAAACATCAATCGAGAGCATGAAAATGTTATGTTGTGGTCCACATTTCACATCCCTCTCTCTGGGTGTATATGGCTTTCTTCACTGAACAATTGGAACTGGTTTGAAACATTTCATTGTTGAAGAGAGCCATGTCCATCAGAATTGATCATTATACAGTATTGCTGTTGCCGTGTATAATGATCTCCTGGTTCTGCTCATTTCACTCAGCATCAGTTCATGCAAGTCTCCCCAGCCTCTCTGAAATCATCCTGCTGGTCATTTCTCACAGAACAATAATATTCCATAACATTCATATACCATAATTTGTTCAGCCATTCTCCAATTGATGGGCATCCATTCAGTTTCCAGTTTCTAGCCACTACAAAAAGGGCTGCCACAAACATTCTTGTACACGTGGGGCTGGAAGGTTTTCTTTTTGAGAAGCGGTACTTCAATTGGATAGGGAAGAAAGGGAGGCATTTCAATAAATGGAGATGCTCTGAGGCAAAGAGCTTTATTGGATCCAAGAGATTGTATGAAAAAATTTATGTAGCAAAAAGACAACAGGAAATTAAAAGTAACCTGGTCTCAACTGAATATATGGCATATGAAGAAAAGTAGTATGAATTATAACTTAAAAAGTAGATTGGAAATAGATTATGGAGAGTCTTGAATGCCAGCATCAAAAGTTTACCTTTGTTTGGGAAGCACTGGGAAGCAAATGAAGGTTTTTGTGTAGGTAAATTATATGATGAGAACACTGCATTAGGATGATCATTCAGGCATTAATGTGAATTGGAGATTAAGGAGAGACTAAACTAGAAGATTTGTTGTAATATTATTACAACAGCCTAGGTAAGAAGAGGTAAGGGCCTAAATTACATGGTTAGAAAGGAAATTGAAGAGAAAACAAAAGAATTTAGAGTTGTCATCAAAAGAACCTGGCAAGTGATAGGATATAGAGGATGAGGGAAAGAGAAGAATCAAAGGTGATGGATGACTCTAAAGTATCTGGGAAGATAGTTGGGGAAGTACCTCAAAAGAAATAGAAAGGTAGGGTAGGTTTGGGGGCTACTTAAGAGAGCAAGATCAGTTCAATTTGGAATATGATGAATTTGATATGCTGGGAGCATATCTAGATGGAGGTATCCAGTTGACAATGGTAAGACTGGACACTCTGGGGAGGAGCTAGAGTTAGACACAGATTTAGGTGCCATACGATAGAGGTGCGGATGCTGAGAGGAAAGAACTTTGTGGTATGCTAATCTTTTAGAGGGAGGAAGGAGGAATAAAAGTGATGATCTGTCTGTAGTCTTAGGGCCAGACCACTTAAATTTGGAGAGTCTCATCACAAGCACCACCAAGTGATTAATTTTTACTCACAACACCCTTTTAAGACCATCTATGAAGAAATGGTGAGGGTTGCCATATGATCAGGTGAAAGATCACATTCAACCAGTGAAAAATCATGGGTAGTTAAAGTAGTATAACAATTCCCTTTCCATTTTCTTACTTTTATCTTTTTTTTCCTTATAAATTAAAGACATTATTCCCCAAAAGAGTTCCTCCATTACAGTGTATAGGACAACTTCAACAGGTTTGTTTTTTGTGAGAGTTTATAATGGCCCTTGGTGGGTCAGAAACTTTAAGTATTGGTGGTCTTACCCTTGTATTGCTAAGATGGTAGAGAACACCCCTTAAAAGAGGAGACTTGATAATTAATATCTACCTGTAGGTGGCAGGAAGGAAGAAATCAGGCCACTGGTCTAAGACAGTTAAGTTTGTAATAGGAAGCTATTGTTCATAAAGCCCCAAAACAGAAAGTCCTTTGTCTAAGAGCAAAGTTCTGAAGCAACATCTGTCTTTGTTGGGGGTCTGGTTTGGGAACTCACCAAAATAAACAAAAGGCAAGAACCTCCTCCAATTATTTTTATTTCAAACTTTTTAAAAATTCTTTTTATCATTTGGTAAGATGTTTTGCTCCAAAGAATACAGTCTTTGAAAGTTATCTTATTGTATAAATATTTTATTGTCTAAAATATTTCTGATGCACATTTTTTATTAAAATTTTAATTTGCAAAACATATGTATGGGTAGTTTTTCTTTCTTTCTTTCTTTCTTTCTTTCTTTCTTTCTTTCTTTCTTTTTGTAATTTTTCAGCATTAACCCTTACAAAGCTTTCCATTACAAATTTTTCCCCCTTAGCCCCCATCCCTCCTCTAGATGGCAGGAAGTCTACTACATGTTAATTATGTTAAAATACTTGACAAATCGAGTATGTGTATACATATTTTTAAAGTTATCTTGCTGTGCAAGAAAAGTTGGATCTACAAGAAAAAAAAAATCTGAGAAAGGAAACACAACGCAAGCAAATAGAGAGCATGGAAATATGTCGCGGTCCACATTTCATATCCCTCTCTCTGAGTGTGTATGGCTTTCTTCACTAAACAATTGGAACTGGTTTGAAACATTTCATTGTTGAAGAGAGCCATGTCCATCAGGATTGATCATCATATAGTATTGTTGTTGCTGTGTATAATGATCTCCTGGTTCTGCTCATTTCACTCAGCATCAGCTTATGCAAGTCTCTCCAGGCCTCTCTGAAATCATCCTGCTGGTCGTTTCTTACAGAACAATAATATTCCATAACATTCATATACCATAATTTATTCAGCCATTCTCCAGCTGATGGGCATCCATTCAGTTTCCAGTTTCTAGCCACTACAAAAAGGGTTGCCACAAACATTGTTGCATAGGCCCTTTCCTTCCTTTAAGACCTCTCTGATGCACATTTAATGATTGATTTGATATCCCCAAGTACCTGTTAAAATACTTAAAAATGAGTTTATGTGAGTCAGTAGTTCTTTGTAGATTCTCAATCTCTTTGGCTCTTGTGTATTTCTCAAGGTTCTAAGATTTCTTCCTCCTCTTTCCCCTCAATAACTTAATCAACTCAGAAATCTAATTACTACTGCTATGTAGATGATACACACTTCTATATATTCAGTCCTATTCTTTCTTCTGAGCTTCAGTCTTGTATCACAAATTGCCCATTGGACATTTCAAACTAGATATTTCAAGATTTCTTTCTTTTTTAAGAATATTTTTATATTTTTATGTAAAAACAGATTTTTAAAAATAATTTTTGAGTTCCAATTTCCCCTCTCTGCCCTTGTTCAGTAATCATTTTGAATCTGAGTCTGGACCATAGCATAGCATTTTCACACTCTCTATTGATGTTTGCTTGCATTATGTTTTCCTTCTCAGGTTTTTTTTTCTTCCTGTATAGCAAGATAACTGTATAAATATAAATACACATATTCAATCTGTCAAATATTTTAACATAATCAACATGTATTAGACTTCCTGCCATCTAGGGGAGGGGATAGGGGTTAGGAGGGGAAAATTCATAACCGAAAGCTTTGCAAGGGTCAATGTTGAAAAATTACCTACATATATGTTTTGCAAATAAAAAGCTTTAATAAAAAAGTAATCATTTTGATAGAGATCAAACAAGTGCAGTTATGCAAACCTGAGATTTCTCAAACATAGCTTGTCTAAAACTGAATGCATCTTTACCTCCAAACCACCCCTTTTCCAAACTTCCTTATTTCTCTATTCGGAACAGCCATTCTTACAGTATTCCAGCTTACTAGCTGTAATGTTATCCTTAACTCTTCACTTTCTCATCCCACATATCTAATTAATTGCCTACATATATATTGTACAACAGTGGTGACAAATTCAAATGGAAATGAGGATCACTAATATATTCATAAGAATTTTTATAGGCCACATCTCAGACCTAGTTTTAAAATGCAATATTATCTGTTTTTAATTTATTTTTAAAATATTTCCCAATTACATTTTAATTTAATTCAAGTCACACTATCGAGTGCTGCTTATGGGCAGTATATCTGATAATTCAAACTCACAATATCTCTCAAATCATATTCCTCTAATTTAGTTTAGATCTTTATCCCTTCTCATCTGGACTGCTGTATTATTTATTAGAAATAATAGAGTATTATTAGAAAAATACTGTATTATTTCCTGTCTTCTCACTTTGGTCCTTTCCTCCATATACTTTGAGTGATTTTCCTTAAGCAAAGGTTTGACAATTTCACCCCATTCTCCTTAATGATAATATTATTTGTAAAACTTAAAATGCTATATATTCTAGCTACTAAGTGCTTTACAACTGTTAGCTCATTTTGTCCTCAGTACCAAATCAGAAGAAAAACTGGAGAAAATCTTTGAAACAAATTTCTGTAATAAATGTCTTAATGTGAAAAAATATTAGTAATAATGTAGTCAGCCCAAATCAGCTTGAACCGGGCATCTGCAAATACTCACCCTTCAATTCAGAACATAGCTGATTAAAAGAAGAATTTGAAGAGGCTTTAATAGTCTTGTTGAGAGCCATGATATATAGTAATCTAAGTTTTAATAAATCTATTTGAACAATATTTAAAGATGTTGAAAAATACCATTTTCTCCACTTTATTACCAGTAAGAATAAAAGATTTGATTGAAAACATAAATAGACTGAAAAATGGCATTTATTTAAATATTTACTTAAATTTATTTAAATATTTAAATACTTCAATAGATCTGTGATCTAAGAAGTTTAGGTATTTTCTGCTTTGGTACAGATTACATCCCATAACTTGGGGGTGTGATTTTTCTTTCCTGTTCTACAAATATCTCAGAAAAAGACTTCTTACTATGATAAAGGACTACTTTTAAGTCTTTCTCAAGATGGTATTTGTGCTATCAAGCTATCTTTTAATTTTGTTATATGAAAGACTTTCCTCACTTTCCAATTAAAAATTTCCTCTCTGGTACCCATTATATCAGTTCTTATGACCAAGTAATAAATACGTGAAAGTTTACTTCCCCCCCACTTTGAGTTTTTTTTTCATCATTTAGGTCACATGTAACTTTGACTCTTCAGAGACACAGTGTTTCAAAATTCATATCCATCCATCATCACTAGGAAAGAATTTGTAAGTTTATAGATTTTTATCCAAATGCTTGCCCTAGATATATTTAATTTCAGTCTAGGAATAAGGGAGTCCTTGAGCCTTCAACAGCATCCAGCCAAGAAGTCAGGCACATATGGAACAAATAGGTTATAAGTATGATATAATTGTATAGGATAGGTAAGCAGTGATTATAAAAGCCTGCAACACAGTGGATGATTTTTAGACCTTTTAGACCTGGATGGACCTCAGACACCATCCAGTTGAAATATTCCTTTTTTAAGATGAGGAAATTGCCAGAGAAATCAAGTGAATGCCAGAGATCACAGAGAAAGTGATTCAAATTCAGGGATTCAGACCACTTCTATTACATACAGTACAAAGACTTTGAGTGATGCATTAAGGCAGTCTTCCAGGAATCCCATTATGTATAAGAAATATAGGATAAAGATGGAATGTTTAAGTGTGATGCCTACAAACGGTAGCTTAGCTTTCAGAATCTTCTATAAAGAGGAATAAATGAAAAAGGAGATGAAATGAATCAACACTTCTAAAAAAAGGTGGCACATATCAAGAAAACAGATAGTGAAAGAATATGTTGGGAATAGAGAAGTTTTGAATTTATACAGTCTTATCTAATCTGAAAAAGAAAAGGATAAAAAAGAAAAAGTGAAGAATGAGAAAATTATAAAAGTTAATTCAAGAAACTTGGAAAAAGACGGTAATAAGAATCAGAGGAAAGTGTAAGCAAAATTAATGTATGAACAACATGCTGGCTTTAAAGGGAAAAAAAATCAATAAATAACCAAATGGGGGAAAACAGACTTGAAAAATATAACTAAATATATGTAAATATATTAAATTCTACAATTAAATAAAAGTACATGGCAGAATGTCAAGAAAAAATATAATTTGAAGCATTAAATATACATTTAAAAATAAAAATACATACAAAGTAAAGAACATAACGTAGGAGCAAAAAGCACTGTGCTGGAGAATTCCAAGCAAGCAGGATTTGCTTTGGCAATCTCACATAATCCTAAATGTAAATTCAGGATATCAAGAGAAATGACCTCCCCCCCCAAAAAAAAACTACGTCGTGCTTAGAACATAGACAATGAAACATTATTAAACACACATGAACCAAATGACAAAATCTATGTTTGTAAAGGAAAAGCTAATTAAATTTCAGAAAGACATGGCAAGTAGTTTGAGATTTTGATATGCATTTTATTGAACTGTATGGATTGATCAGAGACATAAACATAGTGGAGCTCAACACAATGTTGGAAAAACTTAGCAATGCACAAATGGGAATAGTAAAGTATATCTGTTTATTGACATCATATAGCTACCTTTGTGGGAATTTACAGTACAACAGAACAAAAAGAAATTGTAAATGAATGCCATAAAAATATAGAGATGTTAAACCTATTCTTTTCAATGAGAGTGGGATGGGGGGATATATTAGGGAAAAGATATGGGGAAAAAAGAGGAAGGAAAGATGAAAGAGAAAAATAAAGGAAAGAAAGAAAAGGTCATTTCAAAAACATTTTGTTTTTCTTTAGCAGTCTCTAATGCTTTTATACAAAAACTTCCTAGGAGTTCCAATTCAAAAAAACAAAAACAAAAACAAAAAAACATGTATTTCAGGTGGATCCTGAAATGGTTGTATATCAGATCACAAGACTACTATAAAGCAAATTATTATCTAATCATGCCTTCCTGAACCTTGTATTTGTAAAGTCCATTTTTTTTAACTCAAGAACAAAATTTTATATTTACCTCCATTCAATTTAATCTTATTAGCATAAAAAATAAAAACAAAGAAAAATATACATGATCTCTAAAGGACTATAAAAATAAAATGATTTGTGTTCTGTCACTACAATAAATGGGAAATAGGTCTTCCAGGTCTGAAACTAAATTATAAAGCACTCATCACAACTGTTTGTTATGATAGGTCAGCAAAAATAACTGGAGAGATGACAGAGAATTATCAGATAGGATACTATAAAATACAGATAATGATGCATTTCTGTGGAGAGGTAAATTGGTCCAGTTTTCCATAAAACAATCAAGAACCATATCCCCAAAGTATTATCCCAAAGTAAATTGGGATTGATCCTACAATATGAATACTAAGGGGGCCAAAGAAAAAGAAAAAGCAACCATATGTACAAAATTATTCAGATTAGTACTTTTTGTAGCAACAAAGAACTGAAAACTAAGGAAGTATCCATCAAATAGGAAATGGCTAGATAGATTATGGTATAAGATTATAATATTATTGTGCCATGAGAAATGAAAAGATGGATAATATCAGCTAAATCGGGAACTACCTATATGAACTGATGCTGAATGAAGAGAACAGAATTAGCAGAATAATTTATACAACGACTCTAACAACAATAAACATTTGAAAGATCTAACTCTGAATCAATGCAATGATTGATTATTCCAGAGGACTAATGATAAAGCATACAATTATCCATCTACTGATAGAAAACAATGGATCCAAAATGTAGAATAAGACATTTTTGAGTATGGCCAACGCAGGAATTTATTTTGCCTTATTGCATATTTGTTACAATATCTATGTTACTGTTCCCCCCCCCCAATAGAATAGGATGAAGGGAAAAAGGGATTTAGTAGAAAAAGGACAGGGTCAAAAAAAAGGAATGGAAAAATAGAAAAGCATTTAAGCATCTTTTGTTTTAAATCTATAAAAGAGAATAGAAGGATTCACAGAGAAATAGGATAAATTTGAGTGATTGTATATTTAAAAGAAAAAAATAAGCCAAACTCACTTAAGAAATTCATTTATATATATAATTTTAAAAGCCCTATTTGGCATTTTAAAAAACTTAAATAGCTCAGTAAAATAACCTTGAGAAGTAAGAATAAGATATAAAACTCTCAGTGTTTGATAAACTTAACAGAAAACTTCAAGAGGAAAGTATCGCTGTTCAACAAGAATTACTAAAAAAAAATTAGGAAGTAATTGAGAACATCAGCATCTTACATCATGTGTCACAAATTCCAAATGAATGTACAACCTGAATATAAAGGTTTAAAAATAGAGTAAAATGACATGTTTATAACTATGGTCACTCATCTACAAAAGATTACTCCCAGATAATATTTTGAGAAATGCAAATTGAAACAATTCTGAAATTTCACCTCATACTCAGCAACATGACTAATAAGACCAAGGATTAAATAGTCGATATGTGTAGGGTTGCAGAAAGCAAGCACTGGTCAATCATTTTTGAGACTGATTTGAAATTATGTTAAAAAGAACTCACATACTTGTTCATAGCCTTTGGCCAAAAGAACTCCTAGGTACATATCTACCATTCTCCACACCAACAAAGTTACAAACAGGAATCAGGTTCAATATATACAAGTACCTTTTGTGGCAAAAACAAAAAACCTTGGAAACAAAATAGGTGCCCACAGAATAGAGAATGGTCAGACAAATTGTGATATATGAATGTAATGAAATAAATATCATTGTGCATTTAAAATGACAATTGTAAGAATTTAAAGTAGTATGGAAAGATCTGTATGCACTAATAACAGATTGAAGTAGAACCAGAAAAATATACACAAAACATGTGCATGTGTACTATTATGCATATACACATGTGCATGTGACTATCATGCACTTGAAAAACCTTCACTAAAATGAAGTCAAAATATAGTGTAATTACAATATAATTGTGGCCCTGGTAAGGAAGGCACATATCAAAAATGAAAAGGGTTAATATATCACTAATGAAGATGAAACTAAAACATTAGGAGTTATTTTGCCCAATTATATGCCAGTAAATTTAACAATTTAAGTGAAATGGAACAAAACTTTCTGTCCAGATTAAAAGAAGAAATAGAATACCTAAGTAAACCTAATTTAGAAAAAGAAACAGATTTGAGATTTGAGAAGCATTAGGATCAGATAAATTTATAAATGAATTCCAGCAATTTTTTTGAAGATCAATTGATTCTAATATCAAATAAATTATTTTGAACAACAGGTAAAGCAGGAGCCTCACTAAACCCTTTTTATGAAACAAACCAGGAAGAACAAAATTTGACAAAAAAAAATTAGAGATCAATTTAACTAAAGAATATAGATTAAAAAATCCTAAGCAGTGTAGCACAAAGATTAAACACTGATCATGTGGGATTTATACCAGGAATATAAAACTGGCTCAATATAAGGAAAATTACTAACAAGAGTATGTCAATAACAAAAGCAGCAAAAATCATGATTCTATCAAAAGATGCAGAAAATTTTTTTGACAAAATATAACATTCATTCTTATTTAAAAACACTAAAAAGCCTAAGTATAAATAAGAAATGTAAATAATTTTTTCTTTAAAATGATAAGAAGAATCTTCTTAAAACCATCAGAAATTATTATTTATAATGGGGTTTCCAAAAAGATCAAAAGTGAAACAAGGATGCCCATTATTACCAATAATATTCAACATTATACTACAAATGCTAGCTATAGTAATAAGAAAAGAAAAATAAATTGAAGTAATTTATAAATTTATATATTTTTATATTACATTAAATATATATATTTATAAAAAATAAATTGAAGAATGGACAATAAGGAAATAAACCACTTTTTCTGGTAGATGATATAATGGTATACTTGGAAAATCCTAGATATTCAACTAAAAACTAGTTAAAACAAATGATTTTAGCAAAGTAGCAGGATATAAAATTGGCCTATATAAATCAACCCTTTTACATATTAATAAAGCCCTACAAGAAGAGATAGTAAGAGATACTTCTTTAAATTAAACTTAGACGGTATAAAACACCTGGAAATATGCCTCCCAAGACAAACCCAGGAACTTTATGAACATAATTATAAGACTTTTTATACAAATAAAATCAGATTTAAGTAACTGGAGAAATATTAATTGTTCACTAGGAAGCCAAGTCAATATAATAAAAATGGTAATTCCATATAAACTAATCTACTTATTAAATGCCATCTCAATTAAATGACCAAAAATATTTTGAGCTAGAAAAAATAAAATTCAATTGGAAGAACAAAAGGTCAAGAAGATCAAAGAAATTCTTTTTTTTTTTTTTTGGTGACGCAATTGGGGTTAAATGACTTGTCCAGGGTCACACAGATAATAAGTGTTAAATAACTGAGGATGGGGCAGCTAGGTGGCGCAGTGGATAGAACACCAGCCCTGAAGTCAGGAGGACCTGAGTTCAAATCTGGTCTCAGACACGTAACAGCTGTGTGACCCTGGGCAAGTCACTTAACCCCAATTGCCTCAGCAAAAAAAAATAATAATAATAATAATTGAGGACAAATTTGAACTCAGGTCCACCTGACTCCAGCTCTGATATTCTATCCACTGAGCTATGTAGTTGCCCCAAATATCAAAAATATCAAAAAAAATTAATAATGTAAAAAAGTATAGAAATGCAAATCAAACAACCTTGAGATATCATTTTGACAAAAATTGGATAAAGACCAGTATCTTATACCATTTACCAAATTAAGGTCAAAATGGATGCATGCATGACCTGGAAATAAAGGAGATGTGCAGTTTAGAAGTACATGAAACACTACCTATGAAGATTTATGGATAGGAAATGTATCATTAATACAACAATATAACATTATGGGATACTTACTTTTTCTAATAAATTAAAATGGTTTTGTACAAATGAAACCGATGTAGCCAAGATTAGAGGGAAAGTAGAAAATTAGGAGAAATTTTTTAATAAACACTTTCTCAGATAAAGACTTCATAGTTCAAATATATAAAGAATTGAGTCAAATTTATAAATTTAGTCATTTAGCAGCTGATAAGTGGTCAAAGAATATGAAGAGCAAGTTTTTGGAAAAAAATCAAAGCTATACACAGTCATATGAAAAAATCTTTTAAATCATTATTAATTAGGGAAATGCAAATTAAAACAACACTGAGGTACCATCTCATAAGTATATAATTGGCTAAAATGACAGAAGGGAAAAATGACAAATGTTGCAGGGATTTGGAAAAATTGGGACACTAACACTGTTAGTCGAATTATGAACTGATTCAACCATTTTGGATAGCAATGTGGAATTATGCCCAAAGAGTTATAAACTCTGCATACCCTTTGACACAGCAATACCACTATTATATCTGTTTCCCAAGGTGATAAAGAAAAATGTGAAAAAAAACTTACATTTTAAAATATTTATGGCAGCTTTTAAAATATTTGTGGTAGCAAGAATTGAAAATTGAGAGGATGTTCATCAATTGAGCAATGGCTGAGTAAATCGTGGTATATGATTGTGATACAAAAAATGAGTGAAATATTTTTTTACCAAAACATGGAAAGACTTGTAGAGTAATGCAGGATAAAATGATCAGAATCAAGAAAATGTTGTGTACAGTAACAATATTATTCAAAGAGTAACTGAATAACTAAGCTATTCTGAGTAATATGAGTATTTAAATCAACTGTGAAGGAAAATGCTATCTATCTCCAGGGAAAGAACTGATGTTGAAGTATGTATTGTGTGGTCCCATATATATCTATATCAAAGGCCTTTTCTAATGCATAGCTGGGAGGAATAGAGACAGACAATTCTGAGCTCAAAATATAACCAAAATACATACATAAATATATTTTTTAAAAATTTGGTCACTTCAAATCAGTGAAATTACCAATCATGACTCCAAAGGAGTCATGATAAAATATTTTGCTGACCTCCTCTACTGACTGGCAAGAGAGGAGAATGACAGTACAGAATGAGATATTTTTTGGACATGGTCAATATGAACATTTATTTTGCTTGACTATGCATGTTTGTAACAGGATTTTATTTTCCTTCTTTCTCAATTAGAGAAAGGAGGTGGTAAGAGGGAGAGGTTTTAATAAAAAAATTAAAATTTAGGTTTTTTTTAAAAAGGGAAAGTGCACTGTACATATGGGTGTGGTTATATGCAGAAATGATTGTGATGTAAAATAAAAGGTAAGCAGCTTTTCAATAATGAGCTGATTCAGGGCAATTCCAATAGGCTTGTGATCTGCATCCAGAGAAAGAATTATGGGAACTGAATGTCAACATAGTATTTTTACTTTTGTTGTTGTTGTTGTTTGCCTGTTTGTTTCTCTTCCCCCCCCCTTTTTTTGATCTAATTTTTCTTGTGCAGCACGATAAATGTGGAAATATGTTAATGGATTACTTGCTGTCTAGGGGAGGGAGAAGGGAGAAAAGGAGGAATAAAAGTTTGGAACACAAAGTTTTGCAAGGATGTATGTTGAAAAATCTCTTTATATGTATTTTGAAAAATAAAAAGCAAAAAAAAAGTAAGCAGAACCAAAAGAACAATATATCCAAATGACAATAATATAAATAAAAACAACACTGCAATTCAGATAAGTTGTGACCAAAATTTTTAATCCCAGAGAACAGATGATGAACACTTGTATAACACTCATTTTGTGAGTTGATTTTGAATAGCAGTTTGTTACAAGGGGGAATAATTTAAAAGGGCATATAAGAAAATGAACCTTTTGTAAAAACAACATACATCAGCAGTAAAATGTACCTACAGAACTTTCTTTAAAAAATTAGATGACCCACTAACCTCAAAAGATAAAAGAATGAACTTTCACAAAGATGTCTATTCTTTGAATACTTAAAAAGAGCAAAGCAAAATTTTCAGAAATCCTTGCAAGATAATTTTTTAAAATGGGCAAACCAAAGAATTCTAACATAAAAAAATTACCAAGAAAAAAAATGAGAAGAAAAATATTTTAGCAATAGCTACAATAGTATATTTTTGCTATATTTTTGACACAATAAAAGAGATAAAATGCTAAAGCAATTTAAAATGAAATGAAATTGGGGCAGCTAGGTGGCACAGTGGATAGAGCACCAGCCCTGAAGTCAAGAGGACCAGAGCTCAAATCTGGTCTCAGACACTTAACACTTCCTAGCTGTGTGACCCTGGGCAAGTCACTTAACCTCAATTGCCTCAGCAAAAAAAAGAAAAGAAAAGAAATGAAATTAGTAACTTTAAGAAATTGGTACATGCTTCATAAAATAAATGTAAAAAGTATTTGAGTGTCACTAAAGAAACTTAGGACTTATGTATGAAAAAGTCCAGCAATTTAGAAATAAAGAAAAGGATAAAGGGAAAGATAAAGAAAAAAGATTTCATGGGGAAAAAAACAACCAAACATTTTTATCCAGAGACAGAAAGGTAGAAACAATAGAAGTAGGGGGAAAAAAAACCCTAAATTTCTCAGTTGGAAAAAATGCAGACAAAAGAAACAGAGCTGATTGGTAGAGCAGTGAGAAAAATTACAAACTTCACAAAAACTGTAAAGAGAGGAACCTAGATGTTATTTACCACTAAAGTCTGCATTAATTTGGGGAGTTGACATAGCACACTGTTGACTCTTAGCATCTACTAAACCCCTGAATCTTTTTCCTAAATAACCACTGTCTGCATGATTTCTTCCTTTTAAACTTGTGAGATTGGTTTTGATCCCATATATATGAAATTAATATTATCTCTACAGGTCCCATCTGGTTAGTTTTGTCTTGCCATTTTGGCCATTTGATATGTTTTTTGGAACCTGACTCATTTATTAGCTATGATTCACAGCTCTGGATCATTTACAAATTTGATAATCACCAATGAAGCCCTGTAAGTCCCTTACAAAGATGTTAAATAAAGCCAAGCAAAGAGATCGACTTCCAAGTTAAACTACCAAGAACTGCTCTTTGATTCTAGTCAGTTAACCAGTCTGGATTCAAGTTATTTATTTGGCTTTCCTCATAAGTTAGACTATCAACTGTTCCTTGCATCTGGTCATTGAACCAGTTCTGAGTCTAATGATTTGTACTGCGCCCACACAGAGCTAGCAGGAACCACAAAGATCATCCAATCCAAATCCCCTATTTTTTTAATAATTTTTTTCTTATTTTTTTCTTAAAAGCTTTTTATTTACAAAACCTATGAGTGATTCTTCTACATTGACCTTTGCAAAAAACTTTTTTTCCCAAGCTTTTCCCCTCCTTCCCCCCATCCCCCACCCCTAGATGACAGGTAATCTATTACATGCTAAATATGATAAATTATATGACAAATCCAATACGTGTATACATATCTATACAGTTATCTTACTGCACAAGAAACATCAGATCTAGAAAGAGAAGAAAGAAAAAAAAACCTAAGAAGGAAAACAGAATGCATGGAAATATTCACAGAAAGCGTTAAAATGCTGTGTTGTGGTCCATACTCAGTTCCCACAGGCCCCTCTCTGGATGTATATGACTATCTTCATCGCTGAACAATAGGAACTGGTTTGAATCACATCATTGTTGAAGAGAACCATGTCCATCAGAATTGATAATCATATAGTCTTGTTACTGTGTATAATGTTCTGGTTTTGCTGATTTCACTCAGCATCAGTTCAAGCAAGTCTCTCCAGGCCTCTCTGAAATCGTCCTGTTGGTCGTTTCTTTCTTTTTTTTTTAATTTTTTAAATTTTTTTTTATTTTTTAACATTTATTTTTATTATGAATATATATGTATATGTATGTATATATAAATATTATACATTGTGTATATGCATTTCCCCAAATTATATATTAAAACAACTTTTTTTTAATTAAAGCTTTTTATTTGTATAACATATGTATGGGTAGTTCCCCAGCATTGATCTTTACAAAGCTTTGCATTACAACTTTTACCCCCAGTCCTCTCCCCTCCCCTAGATGGCAGGAAGTCCACTACATGTTAATAATGTTGAAATACTTGACAAGTTATGCAAGAAAAATCCTATCTACAAGGAAAAAAAAAGAAAATCAGAGAAAGGCAACACAATGCAAGCAAATATCAATCGAGAGCATGAAAATGTTAGGTTGTGGTCCATATTTCATATCCCTCTCTCTGGGTGTATATGGTTTTCGTCAGTGAACAATTGGAACTGGTTTGAGACAATTCTTTGTTGCAGAGAGCCATGTCCATCAGAATTGATCATCATGTAATACTGTTGTTGCTGTGTATGATGATCTCCTGGTTCTGCTCGTTTCACTCAGCATCAGTTCATGCAAGTCTCTCCAGGCCTCTCTGAAATCGTCCTGCTGGTCGTTTCTTAAAGAGCAATAATATTCCATAACATTCATATACCATAATTTATTCAGCCACTCTCCAATTGATGGGCATCCCTTCAGTTTCCAGTTTCTAACCACTACAAAAAGAGCTGCCACAAACATTCTTGCACAGGTGGGTCCCTTTCCCTCCTCTAAGATCTCTTTGGGATACAGGCCCAGTAGAAACACTGCTGGGTCAAAGGGTATGCACAGTTTGACAACTTTTTGAGCATAGCTCCAAATTGCTCTCCAGAATGGTTGGATCTGTTCACAGTTCCACCAACAATGTATTAGTGTCCCAGTTTCCCCACATCCCCTCCAACATTCATCGTTATTTTTTCCTGTCATTTGAGCCAATCTGACAGGTGTGTAGTGGTACCTCAGAGTTGTCTTAATTTGCATTTCTCTGATCAATAATGATTTGGAGCAACTTTTCATATGGCTACAGATGGTTTTAATTTCATCATCTGAAAATTGTCTGTTCATATCCTTTGACCACTTATCTATTGAAGAGTGGCTTGAATTCTTATATATATATGAGACAATTCTCTATATATTTTAGAAATGAGGCCTTTATCAGAACCATTAAATGTAAAGATGATTTCCCAATTTGATGCTTCCCTCCTAATCTTGTCTGCATTTGTTTTATTTGTACAGAAACTTTTTAACTTAATATAATCAAAATTACCCATCTGGTGTTCAATTAGGAGTTCCAGATCTTCTTTGGACATAAATTTATTCCATCTCCACAGGTCTGAGAGATAAACTCTATTACGTTCCTCTAACTTGCTTACAAAGTCCCTCTTTATATCTAGATCATGAACCCATTTAGATCTTATCTTGGCATGTGGTGTTGGGTATGGGTTGAGCCCTAATTTCTTCCACACTAGTTTCCAATTTTCCCAGCAGGTTTTGCCGAATAGTGAGTATTTATCCCAAAAGCTGGGGTCTTTGGGTTTATCGAACACTAGATTGTTAAGGTTATTGCCTAAATTGTCCTGATAACCTATCCTGTGCCACTGATCGACTGCTCTATTTCTTAGCCAGTACCAAACGGTTTTGATGACCACTGTTTTATAATACAGTTTTAGATCTGGTACAGCAAGGCCACCTTCATCTGCCTTTTTTTTCATTAATCCCCTTCAAATCCTTGACCTTTTGTTCTTCAAAATGAACTTTGCTACTATTTTTTCTAGATCTGTAAAATAACTTTTTGGGAGTTTGATTGGCATGGCACTAAATAAGTAGATTAGTTTGGGTAGTATTGTCATTTTTATTAGGTTCGCTCTGCCTACCCATGAGCACTTAATATTTTTCCAATTGATTAGGTCTGATTTTATTTGTGTGGAAAGTGTTTTGTAGTTTAGATCACATAGTTTCTGACTTTTGCTTGGCAGATAGATTCCCAAATATTTTATCCTATCATCTGCTATTTGAAATGGAATTTCTTTTTGTATCTCTTGATGCTGAACTTTTTTGGTAATATATAAAAATGCTGATGATTTATGTGGATTAATTTTGAATCCTGCCACTTTGCTAAAGTTGTGAATTGTTTCTATGAGTTTTTTAGTTGAGTCTCTAGGGTTCTCTAAGTATAACAACATGTCATCTGCAAAGAGTGATAATTTGGTTTCTTCATTACCTACTCTGATTCCTTTTATCTCTTTTTCTTCTCTTATTGCTAAAGCTAACATTTCTAATACAATATTAAATAGTAATGGTGACAGTGGGCAGCCTTGTTTCACTCCTGATCTTATTGGGAATGGTTTTAGTTTGTCTCCATTACATATGATGCTTGCTGATGGTTTTAAATAGATGCTACTGATCATTTTAAGGAAAAGCCCATTTATTCCTATACTCTCTAGTGTTTTTAATAGGAAAGGGTGTTGGATTTTATCAAAGGCTTTTTCTGCATCTATGGACATAATCATATGGTTTTTGTTAGTTTGGTTATTAATATAATTAATTATGCTGATAGTTTTCCTAATATTGAGCCAGCCCTGCATCCCTGGTATAAATCCTACTTGGTCATAGTGTACTATCCTGGGGATAACTTTCTGTAATCTCATTGCTAATATCTTATTTAAAATTTTTGCATCAATATTCATTAGGGAAATTGGTCTATAGTTTTCTTTCTCAGTTTTCTCCCTACCTGGTTTAGCTATCAGCACCATATCAGTCTCATAGAAGGAATTTGGCAGTATACCTTCTGTCCCTATTTTCTCAAATAGTTTGTATAGTATTGGAATTAACTGTTCTTTGAATGTTTGGTAGAATTCACATGTAAATCCATCTGGCCCTGGAGATTTTTTCTTAGGGAGTTGGCTAAT
Organism: Myrmecobius fasciatus; assembly: GCA_023553655.1. Lineage (NCBI taxonomy): Eukaryota > Metazoa > Chordata > Mammalia > Dasyuromorphia > Myrmecobiidae > Myrmecobius > Myrmecobius fasciatus. The sequence continues at coordinate 372,350 of JAJPUD010001008.1, read as the reverse complement.
AGCTTGTTCTATTTCTTTTTCTAATATGGGGCTATTTAAATAATTTATATCCTCTTCTTTTAACCTAGGCAGTATATATTTTTGTAGATATTCCTCCATTTCATTTAGATTATCAAACTTACTGGCATAAAGTTGGGCAAAGTAACTCCTAATTATTGCTTTAATTTCCTCTTCATTGGAGGAAAGTTCTCCCTTTTCATTTTTGAGACTAACAATTTGATTTTCCTCTTTCCTTTTTCTTATCAAATTAACTAAAGGCTTATCAATTTTGTTGGTTTTTTCATAGAACCAACTCTTAGTTTTATTTATTAATTCAATAGTTTTCTTATTTTCAATTTTATTAATTTCTCCTTTTATTTTTAGAATTTCCAATTTGGTATTTAATTGAGGGTTTTTAATTTGTTCTTTTTCTAGTTTTTTTTAATAATAAGCCCAATTTGTTGATGTTTTCTTTCTCTACTTTATGCAAGTAAGCATCTAGAGATATAAAATTGCCCCTTATAACCGCTTTGGCCGTATCCCACAAATTTTGGTAGGTTGTCTCCTTATTGTCATTCTCCTGGACGAAATTATTGATTGTGTCTATGATTTGCTCTTTCACCCATTCATTCTTCAGGATTAGATTATTTAATTTCCAATTAACTTTTGGTTTATTTTCTCCTGGCCTTATATTGCATGTGATTTTTATTGCATCATGATCTGAAAAGGATGCATTTACTATTTCTGCCTTTCTGCATTTGATTTTGAGGTTTTTATGCCCTAACACATGGTCAA
>JAJPUD010001008.1:330983-351509 GCA_023553655.1 Myrmecobius fasciatus | reverse complement strand
TTTAGGAATAGGACACTGAGAAGATATGAGTCTTGGATGCATGGTAAGAGACAGAGGGTTTTAACTGTCGAACACTATAATGTCTACAGAAGACAAGCCTGGGATAAAGTGCTACCAGTGAGAAGTTTTAGGGAACAGGGCACCAAAGGAATGAAGGCAGGAGAAGAATTATAAACATTCAGAATGGATAGAATGAAGAAATAGAGAAACCTGGCAGGCAGCTAGAGGATTAAAATCTGAGAAGATGCCATAAAGGATCTCTGCCTACTTTCATTTCTCTAACAGATTCTAATACCCACATTCCTCTCCCTCCCACAGGGCATTACAGTACTAGTCAAATGCAGAGGAAGATATTCATAGAACAAGAGAATAAAGCCTATATCCTGATTTCCTTTGTAGAAAGTCTTTTACATATGTTTCATCAATTCTAATAGAATTAAAATGACTTAATTGACAATTATTGGTGTTATATGGGGAATGCTATTATATACCACTGCCTTCTTTCTGGATTGATGCTTTGAACTTGCTATAAAAGATATTATTCAATAAAATCCTAGGAAAACAAAAGAACTTTAAAAGTAATTAGAACTTCCTTCTAACAGGTTTGGGTTTGACTTAGAAACAAAATGATTTTATAAACTTTCTTATAAGTAGTCCAAAATCTTTTAGTCAACTGTACAAAATAATGAATTTTATTAACAAGAAAACTGAAGAATCAAGATACTATGTATCTCAAAAACACCTAGGTTCAGTGGACCACTCCAACACTCTTGGTAATGGCTTAAACATCTAACCACATCATTATTGATTAAATATTTTTGTTAAAATGGTTGGTTCATTAAATATCAGATTACCTTATACAATTGGCTAAATTCAGTACAACAAGATTCTTCAAATTAGCAATCGACTTAAGGCTGACATCAGTAATCCTCTCACAATCAGTCATGTAAATATGGCTGAGATCTTCGTAACATTTATCCATAAGTTTGAAAGCTAAATCTGTGATCCGATTATTTCCTGTTAAAACACAGACCCCAAAGACATCAAATTTACTATTAATAGTCAAGGGCAATAACAGCAGTGGAATAGTTTAACAGTATCACTGACCTTCAACTCTAACCTTGTTAAGTGAGCAGTCAGTAAGATATTTAAAAGCAGTGTCAGAGAGATGTGGTGAACCAATGAACACTACGGATGTAATGCTTTTGCATCTTTCAACTAAAACCTTTAAGAAGAGAAAAAAAAAGATGATCAGAGCAAACTCTGGAGTCCAGAACAAATACAGAACTAAGCCTTTCATACATTAAGAGGAGGAAAGGGACCTTGAAGGGCACATCACTTTAAAGTTGAAGAAACCACAGCCCATAGAATACTTGCACACAGGGAGTAAAGGGCAGAGCTGGGATTCTAATCCAGGTTCTCCAGTCTGCTCTCCAAGGTGGACCAATCCTTACCAGCTGAAAAAAAGTTATCTATTGCAGCCTTTAACAATCGCTTTTCCATAATATCAATTATAAAAAATTTCAGGGCAAAAACGAACTAAGAAATATATTTGACTGGTAAACTTTTCAAAGAAGGCTAACAAACTCCGTCACTTAAAACACCTGAATTCCTGAAATGCCAATGAAGTGAAAACTCAATTTTTTTACAGTTTCTCTTGTAAGTACAAAATTCAGTCTCTTCTTTTGAATTAATCCATTCTAAACTGAGAAGTTCGTTGAAAATTAAAGCAGGAAAATGCCCTCCCTCCCCCCTACCCCTGATTCAAAAGTAGATGGAAAAAGCAAAGAAGGATGAGTTCACTATAAAACCCAAAATATTCTCTCTCGTTATCTTAGTCGTTATTTTAACCCACATTTCACAATAAAAATCCCAAAGTGAATGCTTAACTAAAGCATTGTATGGTTTAAACATACAAAATATTTGAACTTCATCCTTTGTGATGTTTAAATTGCTAGTTTTGATGACAGCTATATTACTACTACACGACAAAAATATAATGGTTGAATTGGAGATAGCTCATTTCTAAAAATAAACAACTTTACCTAAATAAATTAAACTTCTCAATTTTATATTAAAGCTAAAAAAAATTCAAATATTTATTGTTGGCAACAAGGCTATATGATAATCAATTCTGATGGACATGGCTCTCTTCAACAATGAAATGTTTCAAACCACTTCCAGTTGTTCAATGAAGAAAGCCATATACATCCAGAGAGAGAGATAGGAAATGTGGACCACAACATAACATCTTCATGCTCTCTATTGATGTTTGCTTGCATTGTGTTTCCCTTCTCAGATTTTTTTTTCTTGTAGATACGATTGTTCTTGCACAAGATAAGTGTTGAAATATGTATACATATATTCGATTTGTCAAGTGTTTTAACATAATTAACATGTAGTGGACTTCCTGCCATCTAGGAGAGGGGTGGGACTAGGGGAGAAAAATTTGTAATGGAAAGCTTTGGAAGGGTCAGTGTTGAAGAATTACCCATGCATGTGTTTTGTAAATAAAAAGCCTTAATAAAGAAAAATATTAAAATATAAAAATAAAAAATAAAAAATTATTGCTAAACATATCAATTTTAAAGATTATATATATCAAATGAGTTTTCTTACCTAGTGATTTAAATCAAATCTATTTTAGTTCATTCACTAGTTACAACCTTCAAATAGTTTTACAGGTTTTTTTTCTTAGTTAATAACATAAGTGGACCACAACATAACATTTTCTTGCTCTCTATTGATGTTTGCTTGCATTGTTTCCTTTCTCAGATTTTTTTTTCTTGTAGATCTGACTTTTGTTGCACAGCAAGATAACTGTAAAAATGTGTATCCACATATTCGATTTGGCAAGTATTTTAACATAATTAACATGTAGTAGACTTCCTAACATCTAGGGGAGGGGTGGGGACTAGGGGGGAAAAATTTGTAACGGAAAGCTTTGTAAGGGTCAGTGTTGAAAAATTACCCATACATATGCTTTGCAAATAAAAAGCTTTAATAAAAAATAAATAAATAATGACATAAGTCAAATTTTCTAATAAAGTTCACTAATGTCAGAGGAAAGAAAATCAAGTTCCATTTAAATGTTAATTTAGTGTACTTATTATTGAATGACTGGGGGGAGAGGAGGGAATGATCTATGTAGTCATGTCATGTCTTTAAGCATATAAAAAGTCATGAGAAAAGGGAGTACAGAAAAACATTGCCACATTTGGCAGGTACTGCCATCTATCTCGAACAATGACATGCCCCAAGCTACTTTTATATAATACAACTTTGTGTTTGAATTACACCATAAAAAAGTTCTCTGTTGTTAGAGAGCAATGGAAAAATTTCACAGGGGATTCAAAGACACCAAGAAATTAAATGTTTACAAGTATGCACATAAACATCTATGTATATATGGATATATGCATATAATACATGTAGTACATGTACTTATATTTATTGAGCTCTTTTTCCCACCTGTCTACACCAGCAAATAATTGATGTGTACCAACAAAATTGTCAAATCTTACACAACTAGCTCTAAAGAAGGAAGTCAGTTAGCATATACTTACTTTATGAAATGCCTAATCTATGTACTAAGTGCTAGAGATACAAAGAAAGACAAGAGCATGGTCTCTAAAAAGAGAACATATTAGAATAGGCAGGCAACACGCAAAAATTGTACATATCAGATATAAACAATATAAAGGAAAAGTAATTTCTGAGGTAAGGCACTATGAGGAGGGGAAACTAAGACTTCATTGGTATAAGGTGAGGTTACTCTACCTTCTCTATAACTTAGGAACTTAAGAGAATTGACCAGACCAGAAGTGTCAAACTGATGGCCCACAAAACTTGTGTGGACTGAACTAGATTAAAATGTCATAGAGAAATGTTTAACAAAATAAATAAAAACATAGTACAACATAAACTACTTTGTAGTTTTCTAAGTCAATATGTAGCTGGCAAGAATCTGTTTCTATTTGAGTTTGATATCACTTAGGGTTAAGTCCTTTCATTAATAAAGAGATAAATCAACAGACAAGGTACTGAACATAATAATTTGTAAAAATGAATGAATGAATAAATAACACTTTTTCTAACCTTTCCAGTCTTCTTACACTTTACACCCTTCCAGGTACTCTGTAATGCAGAGACATTCTTCAACTCCCCATGTTCTTAATGTGGGCATTTTTATTATTTTCCATGTCTGAAATTCTCTTCCCTTTCATCTCTGCCTCCTGGCTTCCCTGACTTCTTTCTAGTACTACTTAAATCCTCATTTTTTTTCATGTTTTAATATTTTTATTTTTCCCAGTTACACGTAAAACAATGTATTTTGGCATTTATTTTTAAAACTTTGAGTTCCAGATTCTCTTCCCTTCTTCCTCATATCTCCCCTCCCCACCATTGAGAAGGCACATGTGAAGATATGCAAGATATCTTGATAAAATTCATGTTACCAAAAAAACCCCCACATAGATTCCCTTCCCCCCCAAAAAAACCCTCAGGAAAAAAATAAAAAACAACAGTTTATAATCAGACACAATCAGATCTTTTTCTGAGTATGACTCGCATTTTTCATCTTAAGTCCTTCAAAGTTGTCTTGGATCATTATATTGCTAAGAACATCAAAATCATTCACAGCTGATAATTCCACAATTTGGCTATTACTATGAACACATACATTTCAATTTGCTTGAGGTGATGGAGTACTTCCCAGGTTTTTCTGAGAGCATTTTACTCATCATTATACAATAATAACATTCCAACACAATCACATACCACAATTTATTCAGCTGCTATAAATATTTTTGTATATATAGGTTATTTTTCTTTTTTCAAAATATCTTTTGAATTTTATTTCTTTTGGCCTAGTAGTGGTATTCTTAGGTCAAAGAATTTGCAAGATCTTATAGCTCTTTGGCCATAGTTCATATCTTTTGATCATTTGTCAAATGGGGAATAGTTCTTATAAAATCTCATTTTCTATAAGAAGCCTTCCCTCTGTGACTTCTCTCCATTTGTCTTCTATAGATTTTATTTATACATAGTTGTTTGCATGTAGTCTTGTCCAGTAGACTGTGAGGCTATTTGAGAATGGGGACTAAGGGAAGCTTCGGAAACTCCGTGGAGGAAAACCCACACCCCTTACCCCTCATTCCTGACAGTTCTGTCCATTCTCCATTTGAAATGGATCCACCATGGTGATAAATAGAAGCAAGCAACTGGGACCGCACTGGCAGTATGCACTATTTTGTCCTTGTTGTCTCTTACCGCTTTGCTGTGGTGGGCAAGAGTATCCACAAGGAGGAATGAGAAGGGAAAAGGACAGTTGCTGCTCTCCCTCTCTCCAAAAGGCCAGTCAACTCACCCAGCCTCGTCACGTGCTCCAGAGGAGTTTGGCTCATCAAGGCAACAAGACCAACACAAGGCAAATATCACGCTTCAACTATCAGGCCAAAACTTGGCCCCCAAACGGGTCCTCCCCATGCTTCAAATGATCATCCTCATTCTGACTGGCAATGACTTTGCCATTACCCATTTTTAACTAGGAGAGGGGCAGAGATTGTCCCATCTCAGGGCTGAGGTGGCAACTCTTCCCCATCTCCTAAACAGCGTCTTACATCCCATGGGGCCTCAACCTCACATGTGCTCTTAGTATCCCTAAGAACCCAAAGCTTTACACAGCTGGGTAACTCTCACAACAACCCGTTTTCTGACCCCTGGGCTAAGATTCTGTCGTTCACAGAACTCAAGGCCTCAATTATATGCTTGACCTCCATATGTCCTGACTACCCGACCAGGCTCACAACTGTGCCGGTGAACCTTGTCCCAGCCCCACCTCCCGCTAACTGGGGAAGCTTTGCAAAGGCCACGTCTATCACAAGCTAGAACTGGGCCACAGTTGCAATACCATCCTGACTACTGGTTCAGAGTGCCAGCTTTGAGAATATCAGACACAGACAATGGGATCAAGTCTCAAACCTTTACCCCAAAGCAACAGCTTCACTGTTAGGAAGTCCTGATTGCTAGGAAGATTCCCAGACTAACTTAACCACATCCCAATCAGCACAAGGGCTACAATTGCACATTCACCATGTCCCAAATATTGAGTGACAGCCACAGCTGTGCTATTACTGGGTTAAGACAGGAGTTTCACCATCACTAGTCTTCAAACTCTTGGCCAGAAGAATCAATTTATCCTCCATCCATCTTGGGACATTGGGTCAAAGTCCTTTTCCAACACTTCATGTGTCCTGACTCCATAGCAGATACTTTTGAGCAATTCTTTATAAGACCAGACACTTCTGGGCAATCACAAAGATAGCAGCCAAACCAAATCTGCACCCAGCCATGACTTCCAGGACAAAGATTCCCTTAGCAATAACCAAAAGCCTAAGCTAAACAAAAAAATCCATTCTTAAACTGCCTCCCTAACACAAACCAGAGGTTGTACTGGGGACCACCGCCAGCACCCTAGCCAGTGACCTGGCAAAAACCACAAAACAGAGACTGCAATGGGCTTTAAAAGCTAGATATTTTAACTCTCAGGCTAAGGAAAAGAATTTTCTTAATAGTACTGGCAAATACATTTTTGTGAAAGGGAGAGAACACTGTATATATACATCGGTGCATGTATATGTGTAACTTTGTAATGTCTCCTCATAATATAAGGCTTTAAAACCCACATACACATTATACACATTTGCTGTTATATCTGAAATCATTAAAAAAAAAACACACAGGAAGCTAAGTGGCACAGTACATAGAATGCTGGAGGACTTGAAGTATGAAGATATGAATTTGACTCTTGCCTCAGACACTGACTCAGACACAGTACAACCCCAAGAAAATCAAGTCATGTTTGTGTCTCAGTGTTTTCAAGTGTTTCAAATGGGGATGATAAAAGCACCTACTTCCTACGGTGGTTGTGAGGATGGAATAAGATAACATAAAGCATTTTGTGAACCTTTCAGAGCCATATAAATGCTAATTATCATCATATCTTATCTCAGATTCTGATTCTAAAGAGAATTTCCTTTTCAGAGACCTACTTTTATACAATTATCCGTCAGAGTTGGCATATCATTGATGACCAAGTGCTTTATTCCAGTGCAGCTGCTTGCAATATCCCTGAAGCCTTGAACTGAAATCTAAATGTAAAAAAAAAAAAAAAAAAAGACAGGATGTTGATTTTGAGTGAACATATTAACATAACATTTAATGAAAGTTTAAGATAGTAACAAAAAAGAATTACGAGGTAGACCTATTAAGTAGGTCTACAAAATTGTAGCTGATTCTATAAAAAATGTTTTTCTAAGTCAGAGATATAGAAAAGGGATAACCCTATATTTCATTTTCTTGAAAAAACATCACCCTTTCCTCAAAAATATAATTAGATCTCAATTATTCATATTTGTAGAAAATAGTGGATACTATTTTCTACAAATAGTGTCTGCATACATGCACAATATATACATATAAACATACATATAATATTTTTATTGTTTCCGTTTTTAAACTGAACCAAAATTTTTGGGAGACCCTGTATTATATGCTTGCTTTTGTGTATATATGTACATTTGTATATATGCATACACATATTTTTTCACAAAGATATAATCAGGATTTTATTAGGCTTTTATGATACTCAAATGTTATTAAGTCAAAATGAAGAATTTTAAAAAATCAAAATATTATCAAGGAAATCATTTCATTCATTCATTAAACAGACATTCAACAACTGTCTCCGCTTTTTTAATTCCACGACACCACCCCAATACAGATTCTAATAATCTCCAGCCTGGACTATTCCAACAGGTCCTAACAACTCATCCTACTAACTCCATATAACCCTTCTTCCCTCGGTCCCCACTCCTTATGTGTCTCTGACAGCTGCCTGTTGCCTGCCCCCCACCCTCTTCTTTGTCAGCCTTTTGGAGTATTTCTCCACACACTTCATAGTCAGTGAGTACATGCCATGCTTTTCACCTCCATGCCTGCTTACATCATTTCCTATGTCTTACATGTCCTCCTTTTTATCTATCCAATTTTTGCTCAACCTTTAAGGTCTATCTTAACTGACAACTCCTCCATAAAATCTCTCCTGAATATCAAACTCGAATAATGATCCTCTCCTCCCAAGAGAAAATATGGTATAGTGAAGCCTGTTTCTGAACTGGAGTCAGGAGATTGGGATGAAACATGAGTTTTGGAATTGTGGAGAAGAGACGAGGAAAAAGAAAAGGAAAGGACCATTTGTAAAATGCCTATTATGTGCTGGGCACTGCGCTAAGTAAGACACTTAAAATCTCTAGGCCTCCCCGAGTTTTATCATCAGCATAAACGATGGTTGGGGTCAATCATCTCAAAGATCCCTTTTCCAGTTCTACATCTATGAATCTGTGATCCTTTGAGATACTGATTGCTATTTTTGCGTATCCTTCCAATTACTAATTTTTTTATTTGTTAATCTTGATATGTAATTTATTGTAATTGATTCAGATTAAATAATTGGCAGCTAATACAACCTTATTTCTTTTTAAATAAAAATATTTCAATGTATAAGACCATGTCTAATCAATACTAACTTTTATTTTAAAATGCATTTCAATATTACATTCTTTTCTTTTCTTGGCTCCTAATTTTTATGACATCTCAGAATTATTAAAAGTCCAATAGTTAAATTATAATCTAAATTTAGAAATTTTTTTCCATGGTTTAAGTCATATTTTCTGTTGTAAATTGAACTCTATGATCTCAATGCATTGTAACTGAGCTTTCTCCATTTCTAGGAGGAAAAAATTCATATGAATCCAAAACTGAGGAATCAGCTGGTTTCATTGTACTTTTAAGAATGGTCATAAATCCCATTACTAAAATATTATTTATATTCTGAAGGGGATGTGGTCTAGTAGGAGAGATGCCTGAGTAACAGTAAAAGGTCCCACTTTGCTACTAACTTGCTCTGTGAGCATGAGCAAGTTACCTAACAATGCTTCAATTGCCTCATCTGAAAAATAAGAATGATGTCTAACAAAATGATGTTGTACCTTCATAAAGGCACAATGTATGGAAGCATTCTAAATTTTTTTAAATACTATATTGTACAAGGAGGCATTATCTTTCCAAATTAGGCTAGTCCTCAGGAAGTGGGAAGGGTCTGTGGCCAGGGTCATATGCAAAACTTTTATTGTCATGATAGAACTTGCCTGAAATTGTGCTCTGATGCAATCAATAGTCTTTAAGAACCCAAGCAGTACCATCTGGAGGAAATGAAGAAAGGGCAATATCACCCTCCAATAATCCAGATCAATTGCATGTACTTAAGAGCACATCTATGTCATCTGGAAACAGGAAATCTGTTGGTCACTCTTAATACAGTTGACATTAATATTGAATTTTAAGATTACAAAGTATATCATCTCATTTAATTTTCATAGCCATACTATGAGGGAAACATCAAAGCTATTATTATGCCCATTTGACAGATGAGGAAACTAAGGCTTAGGGATGTTGTTTGACAGCTCTTAAGTAAAAAAGGCTATATTCAAAGATAGGTCTTCCTAACTCCAAGTCAAGTACTATTCCCACATTTATCACATAGTGTCTCATGCTCTTTGTTTGGCATATAAAGCCTTTCACACGCTAACCTCAACCTGTATTTCCAGCCTGGCCACACACATTATACTCTTTATCTCACTCTATTGTTCAATTAAACTGGTTTTATTGCTATTTCTCCGTATCAATCATTCTCTGCACTCTGTTCTCTATGCCTGGAATGCACTCTATCCCTACCTCTGTTTCTTAGAATACCTTAATTTCTTTAAGACTTAGTTTAATAACTTTACTTAAATGACATTATACATAAAGATGCTCCTAATCTCCCCCATGCTAGGTCTGAGTGCCTTCCCTCCAAATACTACCTAGTATTTATTTTACATATATACTATGTATTTACATAGGTACATACTGTCTATGTAGAATGTATGATCCTCAAGGTCATTTTTGCCAGTGTATAAACTTTGCACACAGTCAATACTTAATACATGCTTTAAAAAAAATTATTGACTTGATTAAATGTAAGAAAACTGTCTAAGACCAACAATATTTATCTTGAGAAGTTTTTCCTGAACTTAGACTAACTTGGACCTGGTGACTATCATTAGCTCTTAACCTAAGAATAAATATATATTTTATATGGTTTGGAGAAGGAAATGGCAATCCACTCCAGTATCTTTGCCAAGAAAACCCCAAATGCAGTCATGAAGAACTGGACACAACTGAAATGACTGAACAACAGTTATTACAACAACAATTCAGCAATCTTTTCTCTGTCCAGTGCAGAGTAGGATGGGACTGTACTCTTTAACAGACATTTAACGAACATTTTCTATGTTGAATTCAAATTCCGTATTTCTGAAAGGGGCAACTAAGATCAGATCCTGCAGCTGAATCTCAATTTACTGCCTTCTGACCACTCTGGATTATACAAGACACTGCTGCTAGTCCCCAGTCACTTCTCTTAGCCCAGAAAATGTGGGAAGCTGGGGATAAATATAAGCTACTCCACACATACCTTTGTAGTATACACAAAAGACAGAACCAGCAAACCCAAAGGGTCCCTACAAACTGAAAATGTAATGGATCATCATAACCTTGTATTTATTTCACTACAGACTTGACCATGACCATAAAAGCATGATGCTATTTATCATAGTTATGGATATTGTCAATAAGATGTAATATATATTTCCATGTCAAGGTACTATCATTACCATAAGGATGGCTTGTTTCTCCAGGGAATATTAAATTCCATATATCTATCCAGATAATTTTTTACTGAGGACCAAATTTTGGGTAATGGTAAGCCTTTTTTCACTGCTACTAAACCTTAAAGAACTAATATGCTAATGTGAGGTGATACATGCCCAGACAATTCTCTTGGATACATACTGCAGGAATGCCATCCGTATCTCCGTATCTATGGACATTTTCCATAAACTATTATTAATATATTCTTAGTACTTCTCTAACTCTAACTTAATTAACAGATAGCTGGTGATTTTGTACTGACCAAACCAACTTTCAAACCATGTTCAATCACATAAAACAGGATCTTTTAATGTCAGTAATGACTTTATCATCAAATCCAAGAGAATATAATGTCTTTTGTAGTACTCATCCTTCCTGACCTCTTTGCAAAAATGGATACTATTGACCACCCATTTCTTTTTGAGGTTAGATTTCTCCCATATTTCTCTGATCACTCATCTTTGTTCTTTTTTCTGCAAGCCTTAAGTACAGGCTTCTGTCAAAAGTTTATCCTCAGCTTCCTTTTCCTCTCTCTCTATTCTGTCTTCTTTGGATATCTCATGCATTTTACCTTTTCCTACAACTTTTATGATCATTGTTTCCAAACATCTGTTTCCAGGCTTCCCATACTTCCAGATCTCCAACCCATATTTCCAACTTTCCACAATACATATCCACCTGGAGATCCTGCCAACTTCTCAAATTCAGCCTGTCCAAAAGTGAGCTCATCATTTTCTCCCAAAACTGGCCCTGTTTCTGTTAATGACATCATTATCCTCCCAGCTACCCAATCTAGAAACTTTGGGGTAATATTTGATTCATCCCTTTCCTTCAGCTAAAACCTACAAATATTGTCATCCTCTTCATCCTCCCTCTGAAACAAATTTGTCCCAGGCACCAGAATTTCTAACATTGTCTTTCCAGACCATATTCACCTTTCCCTGGGAATACTACTAAAGCCTTCTTGACTGGTCTATCACCCTCCAATAATCCTGCAGGTTAAGCTTTAGTAGAGTAAACTGCCTCATTCAGGTGTATTTTTTTCCTCAAAGATATTATAAATCCTCCAAAAGAGAAGAAAAACTACACTATGGGTACATACTTTGTAACCATTTACAAGATTTTTATGAAACAATATGAACTGAGCCCAATAAACTCATTCTGCTGATAGCTTTCTGACCTCCATTTTTGATCTTTTCTTGCTTTTTCTAATCTCAGCTCCTCCTGGGGCTTTGCCTTCATTTAAACCTAGTTCCTATCTGCCTAATCCTATGTGTAAATTTCCACTATAAATTCCCCCAATCCCATTTTACTGACTGACCCTATTTGCATAAAAAAACCATCTAACTGGTTTGGACTGTTGGCTTCATATTTCAAACACTGATTTTCACAAGTCCTTTTCAGAATAAAATGCTTACATCCCCTCCTTTCATAATGAATAGGTAGGTATTCTTTAAAAGCAAGGGAATAGTTCTCTTATCTTAACTCTTACCTAATTAACATTATTTACCAAAATATGGCAGAATCCTTAATAAAAGAATGAATAAATTGAATTGGAACACTATAATTCCTTATGTAAACTTTCCACAACTTTTTCTGGAAATATTCTCAGTCAATTGTGATGATATATTTGCTGCCAATTATTTAAAATTTTAAGTGATAAAAATATTTGACATTTATATAGGGCTTTATGGTTTACATCTACTATTTCATTTGATCTTTATAACAACTGTAAAGGGCAGACAATGCAAATGTCATTTAACCCTACATCACATACAGGCAACTTGGCTCAAAGAGATTATGTGACTTGACCTTTTGCTAGTAAGGGTAGTGCCAGAACTTGAACCCAGGCTTTTTTATTCCAAGTGCTTGTTCTTTTATTCCATGCTGCCCAAATGAATCTTTCTTCTGTATGCATAATGATCTTAAAGGAAAGTATATGCAATAGAAATCAGTCTTTGAGAATACATCTAAGTAACTGCTTTCTTCCTGCCATTTTAAGATTTAAAATCTTCCCTAGATCATCTCCTCTTTTTTTTTTTTTTACAAATTGTGTCACTGAATCTAATCATCTCCATCAAAAATGCACCAAAAATTTTAAAAACTTGTTTTAGCCTTTGTGCTCTTTCTGAACCATTTAAAAACATGGTTTCCTAGACAAGGGAAAAAAAACAACAAAATATATCAGCTGACTACTTTTCACACAAAGTCTTTGTGCTATCTATCATCTAATAGCCTTTGTGCTATAATCCAAGATTAGTGTCCAGAAAAAAAAAACTGGACTTTGAGAAACTACTTTTAAGCTTATTCCTGGTAGTTATTTTTCTTTTCCATGCACACTTCATATTATAATAGACAAAAGATGCTTGGTTGATCTTTTCTGCCTACGGTACTGATGCCAAAACCTCTTAGGTCAAAATGAAATGTCCTTAAGCAACTATTCATGGATCTTTGTCTTCAATGAAATTACAAAGATCCTATGCTCAAGATTTCAAAATTCCTCTTGGATACAGATGGCAGAATGGAATTGATTAGAATTTTAATTTTATATCCACACTTTTTCATGTCAGATATTTAAAACACCAAAGGTCTTAATTTTTATTTGACAAACATTTGGAGTTCCATCTCATTTGAGCCCTAATCTGGTCATGTATTGAAACCAAATCTTGCTTTGGGCATTGTTAATAATGAAGCTCTCATTGGTTTGATTGGTGATGAAAACAAAGGCATATCAACCATGTAAGGCACAGTGATTAGCTATTGCTACAAAGGGAAAAAAAAACAATGGGTAGGATAAGTTTGTGATTATTTTAACATAATTCATGAGCATTATAAGAAAAATTGATACAAATTCTATCTAATAATATTCACATTATATATAATTAATTCTAAAAATTTATATACATACATATATATGTGTGTGTATATATATACATATATATATATACACACATATACATATATGTCATTCACAATCACTCTACTTTTAAGATAACAAGATAACAAACTTCTAAAGTCTATTCTCTGGCCACAATCTCTTTACTCTCCTTTCCAATAACTATTATTCCTCTTTAGTTGGTTTTCAACAGTGATCTTTCATACAATTCCTTCCTTTTCTTATAGTTCATCACACTTATTGCAGCTTCCTTTCCTTCACTTTCCTTCGGGTTTTAAAATTTTCAATCATGTACTTACCTTCCCCTAATCTCCTACCCCCTTGTTCTTCTATTGCTGATCTCTGCTAAAACCCAAACTTGGGCAAACTTCAGCATCCATCTTCTTTCCTATCCCTGAGCCACTAAATACTGCTAGAAGAAGCCACAAAGCCACATGGATTGAATTCACTACAAATGTGTGCTATCTCATTTCAACTGCTAAGCAAAATTTTTATTCAACTGTAATTGCTTCCATATCACACTCTCTCAATGGCTTTCTCCATGATGCTTTCTTCAGTCCCCCCAGCTAGAATGGTCCCTCCATCCCTAAAGGCTGTAGGCCTATGTTTGATGTCTCCCTCTGTAATTATCACACTATATTTCACTTTAGAGTCATATTTGTATAATATGACTTGTTCTCCTACTAGGCTGTAAGCTCCTTAAGGGCAAGGACTGCGATGTATGTATTCCATCCCTTTATCCTAGCATAACATCTATATAATAGTCACTTAATAAACATTTTATTTATTGATTTGAATCTTACCCAAGTATATAATATATATGTGTATATGTATATACATGCATATAGGCATGTATGTATATGCATATATACACATATGTATGTATGTATATGTATATATCTTATGTGTTAACATATTACTATATGACAAATAATTTGTCCTTAAAATGAAAAATAAATTTACACACTGAAGAACAAAACCTCTTTACTCTTCAGAAGTATTAACAATACTAAGGAAGTACTGTACTCATGGATACTGCTATTCCCTCCAAATATACCCAAGCATTCTGACTTTTTAAAAATCTACAGATATTAAAACTACACAACCTATCACACATGAGGAAAGATGCTCAGGGTTTGCATTAAGTAAGATTTTACATTATCTCAGATCAAATATCAGATTATTTTTAATTTGCTAGAAATGGAAGAAAGACCTAGCAAATTCTTCCTGAGTTTTTTGTTACTGTTCAGTCATTTCAGTTTTGCCTGACTCTGTGACTTATTGGGGTTGTCTTGGCAAAGAGACTAGAATGGTAGGGTTAAGTGACTTGCTCAGAATCACACATCTGGTAAGCATCTGAGGTTGGATTTGAACTCAGGAGGGTGACTCTTTCTGACTGCAGATGCTTTTTGCGCTATTGTACCACCTAGCCACCTTTCTTCCTTACATAGTCCTGTCCTTTTAAATGCTTCTTGATTGTCTTAATATTTAATATTTCTGATTTCCTGCTTTGAAATCTCTATTCACACCATCTTCTCACTTAGAACATCCTCCTCACTCCCATAGTCTCCTGTTGAAACATTTCCCAACCTTCAATAGCCAACCCAAACATCAAATTCTTTGGCCACCCAAACAAAAGTGACCTTTTCCCTCCTATTGCACCTATGCTATTTTATAAAGTTAGACAGGCCTAGGCATATCTAACCTTCCGATTATTATTTTAAGGCCTTTTCTACATAACAGTAAATCAATTGTCTGTTCATTTCACAGATGCAAGACAACTGAACAAAAACCCTTGAATGAATGGCAACTCATTATTGCATATTTTAGAAACTGGAAGTTGTTTTGAGAGAAATGAATTAAGTTAGAAATTCAAAATACAAATAAACTTAATAATACCTTTTTTCTTTCTTAATGCCATTAATTCTTTTATGAACTAATGGTTACTTATATAGTGGAGTAAATCCTTTGGCTCTGGAAAATTTATATATAAGTAATTTACAAAGTTCAGCCAAGGATATGTGAACAAATCCTTATTTATTTCTCTAAGAATGAATCCAATAAATTTACAAAGTGATTCAGAATCTTTTTTCTATTCCTTTTCTTCTTCCTTCAATTATAATGGGATTCTGATTATTGCAACCAGCCCAAACCTGCCCCCAAACCTGAGCCCTACAAAAATAATTAAATCATGGGTCTCATTAGAATTATGAGCAGGCTAGAATATGCTATAGCCACATCATCAGGTTACCACGTGATGGTTACTACAAACATAACACAGAAATCATCCAATAAGAATGTAGCACCAACAGTTTGCAGAACAGGACATTGGATTTGCAAACCTCCTTTCTCCTGACATGGCGCCTGCACAGTTCACCCTTCCTTGTTGTCCCTGGGTGAACCTAAATTAATGCCCTCCCCACCTGGGCTTTTCTGTAAGCCTTCTGGGTAACCACATGCACAGTTCCACCAAGGCTCTAAGACTTCCCCGTATTAGCAAACTCTTCCTTTAACCTCAGAATTTACATATCTTATGATGTAATCAGCACCATTTACTGGCCTTGATTTGCTGGGCTACCAACTCCCTCAAGGAACTGGGCCCACCGGAGTGCATAGATCTCAGTAAAATACCTTAGCTTGATGGGAATCTGCATTTTTTCAGAGCCAACACCACAAACACATACCTGATACCTAAACACTATATAAGTAGTAACAGATGCTATTCAGTCACTTTTCAGTTGTGATTGACTTTCTATAGCTACATCTGGAGATTTCTTGGCAAAGATACCAGAATAGTTTGCTTCTCCAGCTAATTCTCCAGCTGAGGGAGGAACTGAGGCAAACAGGGATTTATGTGACTTGCCCAGGATCACACATATAATTGTCCCAGGTCAAATCTGACTCAGGAAGATGAGCCTTATTGACTCCAGGTCCTGCATTATCTCTCTTATGCCCCTTACCTCCCCTGAAGTAATAGATAACTTTCTGTCCCTCGCAGTCATTACCTCAGAATCTCTGGAAAGCTGATGAAATAGAACTAACACACATAAAGGATGGCACCTGCCTGTATGAAGCAGAAAGTTGGTAAGCCATCTCTTTTGCAGGACCCCAAGAGTTGATCTGATGCTAGCAGTGGTCATTCATTTAGTGTGGAGGCCTATCTTGGATGCAGACTTGAATACTTGATGCATGTCTACCTTAACCAGTTCCATGTGGCTTTGACTGATTATAAAGAATCTTCTTAAATCTCATTTGGACACATACATTTCTTGCATAAGCTGTTGTTTCCTGTCTTAGTTTGGATGCCGATCTACCTCCACAACCATTTCCCAGCCCTTCCAATTCACCTCTCACAAAGAACAAAAACAAAAACATTCATTTAGATAAAGCTTTTGCTGTTAATAGTAGGAAATAAATTAGGTGGAAAAGAGAAATCAGTTCTTTCCAACTTCCCCATATTCCTAGAGACAGAGAGATATATTAATGCTCTCATCTGATGAGGTAGATTTAAAAGGGCCCCAAATTGATAATAATTCTGCCTGTGGATGTGTAATTATAAAACATAAGAGACTCATGATTAACCCTTATTATGACCCAGGGATGTGGGATATTAGTCTTCTGTTTCTCCTAGATCTGTTCAAAGACCTCATGAAGCAAATGATGGGACCCATGGAAAAGTGAGCACAGAATCAATCACAGCTCATGCAACTTTAATAGAATAAAAGGCAATGATTAGGAGCAGGTGCCAGTCATAAAAGCAAGAAATGGGAGTCAAGATCGTTCATTCCTCCTATTTTTTTCTCACCACTTCAACCTTCTGAGCAAGAGCTGATGATTTAAAAAAAAAAAAAGTCAACAAAGTCTATTGGCTCACACTTGTCCCTTTAATTTTTACCTCCCTAGTCTCACCTGAAGGCTTTGTTTTGTGGAAAGCAACTATAGAACCACAATGTTTGCACTGCAGCTTCACTGGGAGGGACGAGACTGTTCCCTCCCTCTCCCTTTGAGAGAACACCTAAAAACTCCCAAAGTGTGGAGGAGAGGGAATGGGAAGCTCCACCCTCCAGTCTTGATCTCAAGTCCTCCCACACTGGAACTACAACTCCCTGGATCCTTATTATGGCCAGACCAAGATTACCAGAGGGCTTTTCCATCCCTAGAGAGCCAGAAAATAATATTAATTCAATGATAAGCTCCCCGGGAATGGAGAACATATTTTGTTCCATCTTTCTTTATCTTACAGTGCTTAGGACAATGGTTTGTACATAGTAGGCATTGGAAGAATATTTGCCAGATGAATTTGATATATTATATTCCGATATCTAGTTCTTAAAAAAATCCCAATTTTGACAATCTCACATTAAAAATTGTAATGTATTTCTGAAAAACACAGAAGCACCAAGTGTTTCTTTAAAAATATTTTTTAAAAAAGTTCCATTTCTCAACATAAGTGTGGGTTTAATTACACAAGAATATAAAGGTATATGCCGAAGGAAATCTAATACCAATTTTTTTTTGTCTTTGCTTCAAAATGACTCAGAGGTACATGTCTACATAAAACAGATTGACCTTTTTTTCAGCTTTATATTTCTTTTATTTGTCTACAAACTTATTCTGTTTTCACTTCATATAAAATAAGCAGAGTTTTCATCTTTAACAATTGAGGCTAATGGAACTTATACAAAAATTGACCATGTGTTAGGACACAAAAACCTCAAAATCAAATGCAGGAAGGCAGAAATAATAAATGTATTTTTTTCAGATCATGATGGAATAAAAATCACATGCAATATAAGGCCAGGAGAAAACAGACCAAAAACCAATTGGAAACTAAATAATTTTATCCTAAAGAATGAATGGGTGAAACAGCAAATTACAGACACAATTACTAATTTCATCCAAGAGAATGACAATAATGAGACAACATACCAAAATTTGTGGGATACAGCCAAAGCGGTAATAATGGGAAATTTTATATCTCTAGATACTTATTTGTATAAAATAGAGAAAGAGAAAAATCAATGAATTGGGCTTGCAAATAAAAAAGCTAGAGAAAGAACAAATTAAAAACCCCCAATCAAATACCAAACTTGAAATCCTAAAAATAAAAGGAGAGATTAGTAAAATTGAAAGTAAAAAAACTATTGAATTAATAAATAAAACTAAAAGTTGGTTTTTATGAAAAAACCAACAAAATAGATAAACCTCTAGTTAATTTAATTAGAAAAAGGAAAGAGGAAAATCAAATTGTTAGTCTCAAAAATGAAAAAGGAGAACTTTCCACCAATGAAGAGGAAATTAGAGCAATAATCAGGAGTTATTTTGCCCAAATGTATGCCAATAAATTTGATAACCTAAGTGAAATAGAGGAATATCTACAAAAATATAGATTGCCCAGATTAAAAGAAGAAGAAATAAATTACTTAAATAGTCCCATTTTAGAAAAAGAAATAGAACAAGTCATTAATCAACTCCCTAAGAAAAAATCCCCAGGACCAGATGGATTTACATGTGAATTCTACCAAACATTTAAAGAACCATTAACTCCAATATTATATAAACTATTTGAAAAAATAGGGAATGAAGGACTCCTACCAAACTCCTTTTATGATACAGACATGGTACTGATACCTAAACCAGGTAAAACAAAAACAGAGAAAGAAAATTATAGACCAATCTCCCTAATGAATATTGATGCAAAAATCTTAAATAAAATATTAGCAAAGAGATGACAGAAAATCATTCCAGAATAATACACCATGACCAAGTAGGATTTATACCAGGAATGCAGGGATGGTTCAATATTAGGAAAACTATTAACATAATTGACTATATTGATAACCAAATTAACAAAAAAATATGATAATCTCAATAGATGCAGAAAAGCATTTGATAAAATCCAACATCCATTCCTATTAAAAACATTAGAGAGTATAGGAAATAATGGACTTTTCCTTAAAATAGTCGGTAGCATCTATTTAAAACCATCAGCTAGCATCATATGTAATGGTGATAAACTGGAACCATTCCCAATAAGATCAGGGGTGAAACAAGGTTGCCCACTATCACCATTACTATTCAATATTGTATTAGAAATGCTAGCCTTGGCAATAAGACAAGAAAAAGAGATTAAAGGAATTAGAGTAGGTCATGAGGAAACCAAATTATCACTCTTTGCAGATGATATGATGGCCTACTTAGAGAACCCTAGAGAATCAACTAAAAAACTATTAGCATTAATACACAACTTTGGCAAAGTTGCAGGATACAGAATAAATCCACATAAATCATCAGCATTTTTATACATCACCAACAAAATCCAACAGCAAGAGATACAAAGAGAAATTCCATTCAAAATAACTATCGATAGTATAAAATATTTGGGAATATATCTGCCAAGGGAAAGTCAGGATCTATATGAGCAAAACTACAAAACACTCTCCACACAAAGTCAGATCTAAACAACTGGAAAAACATCAAGTGCTCTTGGATAGGTCGAGCGAATATAATAAAGATGGTAATACTACCTAAACTAATCTATCTATTTAGTGCTATACCAATCAAACTCCCAAGAGATTATTTAACTGACCTAGAAAAAATAACAACAAAATTTATCTGGAAAAACAAAAGGTCAAGAGTTTCAAGGGAATTAATGAAAAAAATGCAAATGAGGGTGGCTTAGCTGCACCAGATCTAAAACTATATTATAAAGCAGTGGTCACCAAAACCATTTGGTACTGGCTAAGAAATAGAGTAGTGGATCAGTGGAACAGGTTAGGTTCACAGGACAAAATACTCAATGACAATAGTAATCTAGT
>JAJPUD010001008.1:292851-324411 GCA_023553655.1 Myrmecobius fasciatus | reverse complement strand
ATATATATATATATATATATATATATATATATATATATATATATATACATATATATATATATACACATACACACACACTAGCTGTGTGACCCTGGACAAATCATTTAACCTTGTTTGCCTCAGTTTCCTTATCTGTAAAATGAGCTAGGGAAAGAAATGATAAACTGACATTTTCCAAGAAAACCACAAATGGGGTGACTGAAATGATTAAATAACAATACTTACACAAAACATTTCAGGAGCTGCCTTCAGAAACTTTGCAAACCATGCCAAAAGCCCAGTTTGACAGCAATTTTCTTTCTTTACAAAATTATACCTTCAATGGAATTACTCAACTTAATCATCACCTTTCTTTACATTAGACACTGCTCTGGATAACTTTGAGTTATGTCCAAAAGTAAAATGTTCCTTCAATTAGTGAAGATAGCTTTCAAGATATTCAGAAGAATATACCTAGGGCTTTAAAGACAAATTCCAAGAGAAACAACCTAAAAGTTATTGTTGGATCAAGTGCAATGCTTCTAAAATTTACTACATTGAAAAAGAATTAATTTGGATAGGTAAATTCCAGGATATTTTTTTAATTTAAATTTTTTTTTGTTAAAAAAAATTTATGTTCCTAATTTATTACACCTGTTATATGTGACAAAATGGATAGATCACAGACCCACAGTCAGAATTCAGCCTGAGATGCTTCCTAGTTGTGTGAACCTGAATAACAATCTCTCTAAGCCTTAGTTTCCTCATCTGTTAGAAAAAAAAGGAGGGGGAGAGGGCCTAAGAAGAACATCTAACTTTAACATTATAAAAATATGAGCTGTATGTTTTCTCAACACAAAGAGAATGTGGCATACTTTCAAAATATGTAGAATTGTTTTTCTCTCTTCTTTCATAGCTGGAAGGAATTTCAAAGTCTATTTAGTTCAGGATAAGAGAATTGACCAAAGTAGACCAAAAATAGAAGTGACAGAGCCAGATATGAACCCACGTTCTCTGGCTCCAAAACCCATGTTCTTTCCACTGTGCATCATTGCTTCTTGGTACTTTGCTTTCTATTATTTTTATTTTTCCAGTCTTCTTTCAAATAAACCTGGCAAATAGCTTTTCTACATATAGCTTCATTTAAGTTATTCTTTTTTGATTAGTATTCTTCCACAAAAAGTGTTCAATCCTACTGGGCTAGGAAAGCTTTAAGTGTGAGCCCATTGAACAGACTATCTCTGCTGTTGGGGTCCAGACAAATACAACAAATAGAGAGGCTCACCAGCAATTATCTTACTAAGAAGTAATGAATTTTTGTCAGTGATAACCAAAAGAAGACATAAAAATATAAAATGGAGTTTGTCCTAGATGACCCCCTTCAGCTACTACAGCAAAGGTGGAAGAATATCTTTTCCTAGACAGTTCACAAGCTTTCACTGGAATGTTAGTACATCTTTGTCTAATCATCAGTAAGCTTATTTACTTGAAAACTAATGTAAAACCATCTCCACGTTAGTTTTCTCAGTACAAATGAAACTAAAAGACATAAAAAAGTTTCAATTAAGTTGAAAGACATCACACACGTTTTTCTTGCAAAGAAGAACAAAGGAACTGGCAGAGTTAAGTTTCTTCTTTTACTCAAAAGCAACAAGAACCAAAGTTCCATAGGACTGTTGATCATTCCACTTTGTAGGGCTCATAATGATTATAAGCATACAGGTGAGCAAGTAGATAATTGTGCCTCATTCGCTGATATTTGTTGCAAAGGATGAAGATACAGAAAAAAGTTTATAAAGCATTTTATGCTTTCCTCCAAACTAAGATGGTTTATACCTTGATGCTTGGTAATTTCAAGGCAAAGTTGGATACTGGAGTAAAAGGGCAAAAGATATCTTTAGAAAAAAGTGATTCAAGTTCAAGAATAAAAGAGACCAAAGACTTACAAAGACTTATGGAATTGAAAGTTTCATCATTTATATTTTTTTTCCTCAGGAAGAAAGTTGGAAGGCTTTGGGAATACTGAGCAGCAAAGACTATCACCAAAAAAATGAAATGTTATCTTAATATACAAGGAATCAAAAATCTGAAATAAGAAAGAACCTCAGAAGCTATGCAGTCCAACTCTCATTTTGGAGACAGGGGAAGCTAAATGATTTTCCCATGATCACACAGGAATTGTGTGTCAGAGGCATATTTTAAACTTTAGTCCTCTTGATTTCAAAATTAGTATTCTTTTCAATGTACCACATTCTCTTCAAAGCTGGTTATTGAGTCGGGAGCCATTTTAGAATCAGTTGTCTATGTGTAGGCCAACTGAAAATCAGTTAGAGAAAACATCACAATCAATCTCAACTTGAACCAAAAAAGTGTAAAGGTGAAAAAAATAATATGGTATAGTGAGGAACATAGTGAATTTGAAATCAGAAGAACTGATTCCCTACCAATTAAGATGCCATTTAGATAAATTTAATTCAAATCATCTTGCTCAAATAAGTTATATCCCTAACTGCTAAAATAACTGGTAGATGTTATTATTGTAGTATTTTTAAAATTATGGATGACAGCAGGAAGAACACTGAAGAACTACAAATGGGCATGTGGTATCCCAGTTTTAAAAAAGAGCAAAAGAATGAAATCAGCAAACTGTGAGATAATGAATACGATGTTGATTCCTGGAAAAAAGCCATATAATCAAAGAGAAAGCGAATATCTAGAATGGGAAAAGAATTAACATAAGGACTAGAATGGCTCCATCAAAACAAGTTGTGTTCTAAGTATTTCCTTTTTTGATACAGTTCTAAACTAGACATTAAGGGAATGTTGTATATTGAGGCTTCCTTAATTTTTTCCACACATGATCCCCTTTTGCTAGAGAATGATCCTGGGTATATAAAATAGGTATACAAACCAAACATCTAATGATAATAAACATAATTTCATGAACCCTACATTCAGTTATGCAACCCTATGTGGTATCACAATCCACAGGTTAAGAGGCTTTGTTGTAAATATAACTTACCTAGTTTTTTTTTTAGAAAAACATATAAGTATTTTATGCTAGTCTTATAGAAAAGATGGAGAAATATAGCTAGATGACAGTACCATTAGATAGATTTGAAATTAATTAAATAGCCAAATACAAAAAAAACCCAGTTTCTATTGATTCCATGTAATCCTAGAAGGAAGACTTCAGTGGAGTGGCCTAGAGGTCTGTACTTGGTCTTTTGCTATTGCAAATATTTGCCAATATAGATAGATGACCAAAAACTAGGAGGGATAACTGACACACTGCATGGCAGTGAGAATCCAAAAAGATCTTAAGAAGGTAAAAAAATTGGTCTGACTCTATTAAGATAAAATGTAATAGGGATAAATGTAAAGTTTTGGGAAAGTGACTTCATAAATACAAGAGAGTTATGGCTAGACAGCAGTTCATCTGGAAAAGATCTAGAGGTTTTGGTGTATTACAAGGATAATGTGAGTCAACAATGTGATATGGCAGCCAAAAAAACTAATGTGATCTCAAGCTGCAATAAAAGGAATAGCTTCCAGGAAAAGGAAAGGGATAATCCCATTGTACCCTGCCTTGCTCAGAAAGGGCACTGCACATTTTGGAAAAGATTCTAATGAGCTGGAGGGTAGCTAGAGGAGGACAACCAAGAGAATGAAGGACCTTCAGTCCATGTTATATGAGGTTAGTTGGAAAAACTGGAAAAGAAAGGTTATGGGGCAATGGTTGTTAGCCTGGGCTCTGTGGAAAGAAAAATGATAACTAATATAAATGCATTCCTTTCTAGTCCCATGCATTTTATGTTAATCATTTGAAAAGATTCTGAGAAAAGATTCACAATTTTTACCAGACTATCAAAGGTGCCCAGATCACAAAAAAGTTGAGAATCCCTTCTCAAGACCTAGTAATTTTCTTCAAGCATATGAAGGGCTATTATGTAACCAAAAAAAAAAAAAGAATTAACTTTGTTAATTCACAAGCAGTGAATTGGCTTGAAGTAAACTATGTATGTATATAGTTATATCTATCTATGTGTATATATGCATATCTACACACATACATATGTATATATATATACATATATTTTAAATTTAGAAACCTACCATTTAAATTGCCTGTAAGTTGTGCGTTTTATTGACTAATAACACTGGATACATTACAAAGGGTAGATAAAGGAACAGAGAGTAGAAATTTCGAGGAAGCATATGTCAGGAAAAACTTTTTTGGTTTATGGATTGGACTAGGTGATGACTGACATCCATTCCAACTCTAAAATTGTTTAATTTTTTGAATCCCCAAACCAGTGAAATTATAGATCAATCTATATATCTAAAAAGTGAATGATAAAGCTTTTTCTACAATGGGAAATAATAAAATGAATTTTATTATTTGTGCTTTTAATTAATATTTTTATTAGCATCTAGTTAAAATTTATGCCTCTGGCAGGTGCTTCTACATGATATTTTTCAGCTTGGTTTTCTAGTGTGAGATATCCCAATTATGAAATGCAAAAAATATTTTATTTATTAAGATTCAAATTTTTACTAGGAAATAAAATGAAATATTTTAAGAATCTTAATTGATGAATCACCAATTCCAACATTTTGTCTATTTATACGTCATTTAAATGTACCTAAAATAAAATAAAGGTTTATTAAACATTCCATAATGAAGGAAATTTGAAAGAAACAGAAAAGAAAATCTTAATGAATCTTTCATATGTAAAGTCATTTCTTAATTTTACAAAATTATAAATCTAAGAAGAAACAGAACTAAAAAAAGATAAAACTCTGCTTCAGACCTGATCTAACTTCTTACTATGGCATGAAAGTGACCCTTGAATTCCCAAAGGCTATGTCAACAGAATAGTAAGTCCCACTCAAATATGAGTAAGCTTCAAGTATGGACCTACCGCTGAACTAGATGTTGTCATATGAAGTCTTGCTAGACTTGACAATTAGCTATGTTAGGAAGCAAAAAAAAAATAATAATTTTAAAATATAAGTAAAATGCCATTCCAGAAGGAGATATGCTATAAACAGTCTTTTAAATAATTAAGAGTTCCAGAATCTCCCATTTTCCATAAACTGACCCATCTTGCTGATTTATGAGTTTCTTATTACTCCTTCCAAAAGTTTTGATCATTTCATTCTTTAGCGTCCCTATATTCTGCACATATCCTTGTCATTTCCTTGTGATGCTTCTGTGGACTGATTTCTGATGCTAGCCAAAGGTTAGGACTTGACATCACCCAGAAAAATGAAGCAGCAACTAGACCTAATTGGTCCGTGTAATGGCAGTGAAGAGTGGCAACAAATTTTATAAAATTGGCAGCTTTTCAGTAGTGAAATGGAAGAGGATTCATACATATTTTTCATTTTCAATTGACCCATTCTCATTTCCATTATCCAAGGAGTGAACTGGCTTGAAGCAAACTATATATGTATATGGTTATATCTATATGTATATATATATACACACACACACACACACACATATACATATATTTAAAGTTTAGAAACCTACCATTGCCTGTAGTTGTGCTTGAATTTCTGACTGGTAACACTGGATACATTATTTATAGTTGTCTGTACCTATTAAACATTTTAGCAATTTTCTTTAGCAAAAGAAAGATAATTTGAAAAAAATTCTTATCCATGAACAGTTCAGGTTAATTTATTTTAGTCAAATATAAATTGTTCAAATGTTCACAGTGTTTACTGAATATGTTAATAGCCCTATAGTTAATCTGTTTCATTTATTTGCTTGGTAACACTTTCTACTATTCACAATGAGGGTGGTTACACTCTTTTCCCTCCCTACTTTGACCACATAAGCAATATTATGTTCAGTCCTTAGTTTTATAGAATATTTTTGAGAATGTTTTAGAAAGAATATTTGCAAGTTAGAACATTTTCACAGATAGGTGACCAGGATGGTGAGGAAATAAAAAAGGTCAGAGGTTACTAGAGTAAGGAAGATTTGAAGAGGTCATGATAGTTACCTGTTATGTAGAAGAGACATGAGTTTTATTCTGCTTAGGGTAGAATTAGAAGCAATGGGTGGAAGCTGCAGAATGACTGATTCATGAGGAAAAATTTGATTAACAATTAGTCTGTCTCAAAATGTGATTAACTGTCTCAGGAAATTGTGAGCTTCCCAAGGCTGGAGGTCTTCACAGGCTGAATGACCACTCATCAGGCATATCGTAGAAGAAAGTTCTAAACAAGTGTCCACTAGACCAGGAGGCCTTGGATGGACAGCACCCACCAAGATGCTAGGATTCTATGATCCTGCATTATTTAGCATACTCCAAAGCAAGAAAACTTGTGCTGATCCCTGTGCACTATCTAAGCCAGTTCCCTATGTGGCCAGCAGAAATTGGCTTGCCTGGCTACAAAATGCAATCCTTTGCCAAAGTAAAACTCACTTTTGCACATGCTGATTGAACCCATGACCTTAACCTCATTAGCCCTATACTAAATAGCAAAAAATACACCCACACTTAGGTTGAGATACAAAAGAAACAAGTTTTCATGCCTTAAACCACTTCATTCATAGTTTTCACTTATCCACAGTCATTTCCTTTATGGTTGTCAACTTGTTAGGCGTAGCAATACGCTGGTATTTTTTCTGTTTACTAATAAGATATGTCAAATCCAGTTATAGCAAACTCCTAGCTACTACTTTAATTCTTTTGTCATGATGGAATTCTGGTTGAATATTGGTTGAAATGTACAAGCAAGGGGTGGAGCTTGAATTTTTTTTATTATGCAAGACTTTATTATTAAAGTATTTTTGTTATAATGACATTATATCCTATATCACATAATGATTCTCTATAATTTGGAGGTATAACATCTTCCGAACTTTATACTTTAAATATGTTTATAGATTTCTAATATGATGGAATTCATATACAAATTAATAATTTCTAACATGATACAATTCCAGTCCAGTGGCTTTTTCAGGGGTTACTATGATTTGCATCAGGTTTCTGGAAATAAATAGATTTTGGCAGGGAAAACAAATTACAACTTGGTTGAGAGAGTTCCCCATTTATTTATCTTCCCCCAAATAGTAATCTTGGTATCAAAGCCATGTATATATACCTATGATGAAGGGCAGCTTTGTTATTCTCCACTTAGAGGAATAGTATTCAAGTTGAAGAACATTCTGTCAAATAAAACAAGGATGAAATACTTCTCAAAGAGGACAAAATTCACCCTAAAGGGAGAAGAGGCATTATTCATTGATAATAATGGCAGTTGGGTGGTACAGTAGATAGAGCACTGGGTTTAGAGTCAGGAACACTCATCTTCCTGCGTTCAAATACAGTTTCAGACACTTATTAGTTGTGTGATTCTGGGTAAGTCATTTATTTGCCCATTTGCCTCAGTTTTAAGCTAGAGAAAGAAATGACAAATGATTCCAGTATCATTGCCAAGAAAACCCCAAATGGGGTCATGAAGAATCAAATATGACTAAAAATTGACTAATTAGAAAAAACGATATTATCTACCTTGACAGTCTTTTGCAATATCCTCACCTAATCCCTAACCATTTAGATATTTCCTTTTCATGCTTTCCATTGCTTTTCATACACATACTTTAAAATTTCCTTTTTCAATTCAACAAACATTTTCAATACATACTAAATGTATGGCAGTTTACAAGACCCAAACAAAACAGAAAAAAAAAAAACTAAACTAAACCCAGGAAATCAACAACCATCCCTGCACTCAAGGAAATACCATTCTATTTTTTTTTTTAAGAATCCAAGTTCTAGCATGGAACCCAACTTCTGTATATATGATGTGAAAACTCTAGATTTACAAGGGATTTTTTGGTGACATTTACTTTCTTCCTGATGAATATCCTTGCATTGCATTTATAACTTTCCATATTATTTAGTCTCAGAAAGCACATGTGTGAGTTATTTGCCTTTTCAGGAAATCATGCAAGTTCTCTCACAAAGATTTTAATTTTTTTTGCATTCATGTTTGCATGAAACTGTTTTCAAAACTCAAGTTTTGGAATTTAAACTGTACTTTCCCCAAAGTTAGTCACTTTTTTTCATCCAATAAGTTTGCAAATGTGATGCTTAAATGGAAAGAAGCCAAAAGCCTATAGTACTACTCCTGAGGAAAATCTAAGCAGCTGTGGCTGTGTAATTTAAAACCTCTGAAAAGTCTGCTGCAGTACTTGCCCTGCGTTATTTTAACATGAGGACTGGATGCAGACAGTTCTCCAAAGGATTCCCTTCCCCACCGCGTGAAAAAAAGAAGTGAAAGACAAACCTGAGTACAACCTGAAAGGTCCAAATTGGTGATCTTGTGGCATCCTTTGCCTAAATTCAGGTACAGTAAACCTTTCTCTGTGAAGTTTCTGCAATAAGCCAAACTAAGTTTCTGTAAGTTGGGGAAACATCTGAAAAGAAAACCAGGAAAAAAGGAGACGAGAGGAGGGAATGTCATGGTTCACTACAGAATTCACAATTTAACTGTTTGCTTGCATTTTTCTTATCATAAAGTGGCTAAGAGAAATAAGACTGTTAACTAGATATCCTTTTTTCAGATGTTTGATAATATCTTTTGGGCAGGGTGTGGGGTAGATCTGCAGAAGTGGGTGGGGGGGACTCTTAATACTAAAGAAATGAAGATTGGCAGTAAAACCAGAACTATTTGGAGTTAGGGTTAGAGTTAGTTTTAGATGAAAATCTCTCAAAGGAGAGTAGCTTAATTTTTTTTAAAAAAAGCTAATTTTTAAAAGTCTACTAGAGATGCATGAATATTTTTGTAAGACTAGTATATCTTAAAAAACAAAGTTGCAAGATTTGTCCTCTTGTTTATTGTAAGTTTTATCTGAGAAACAGCAAAATTAAAATTTCAGTAAGAAATGCTATAAGTGTGAAAAGAACAAAAACTCGGTAAAATTTTCTCTGCTGATGAACTATTAATGCATAAAATTGTTAAGAGATTCATTTGGCTAAAAGGACATGTTGGCAAAAACAATAAAAAGTAAATCTGTAATCACAACTGGGTTAGAGGTGGGAGGTACTTAGATAAATTCCCTTATTTCACATTTGGGAAAACTGAGGACCATAGGGATTAAGCAGACTTCTCAAGGTGACTCATCTTCTAGTGGAAGAAATGGGACTAGAACCAGATCTACTGGATCAGTTTCCATGGCTCTTTCCAAGCTATAATTGGTTATTTAAAAAGAACCTAAAAAGGTACTTTTAAAATGGAAAAAAATCATTAAAATGAATTTTTATCATTTATAGCATCTACCAACCATTTTAGTATCAATCTTAGAAAAAGCCTAATATACTATGATTAAATGAGCTTAAAATAGTATACTGCAAATGGTTTAAAGCAGATATGATATAAATAAGAAAATACATCATAGACTATGAATCTTCTGAAAATTGTAGTAAAACAATTACAGCTATGCCACAATGACCAAAATGAAGGCTTCCAGAGAAATGAAATGTAATTAGAAAGAGTCTATACTACTGTGCTCTTTGAGCTTTCAGTTTCAGGGCAGTCTTTGGGCAATTTTCCAGGCTAGCCCAAGTCTAGCATTTCAAAAAGTGCAAGAACTCCCACTACTGACAACTTCTAAGGAAGAGGAATGAGTCATTGTTATAGAAACCTAACATGCGTTTGCAATTGATAACATTGTAGAACAAAATTAAAGGACAAAAAAAAGTCAAGGGGAAATGATTATTAAAAAAAATCCAGAAGACAATTCATATTCAATGAAAAAATGAAACAATACACATTTATTATTTATTTCAATAATTTGCAACACACGTCTACACGACACAGATCTCCCCACCCATTCTGAATTTTTTTGAACACAACATGATTTTTCCCTCTGCCTCTAGCTTGTATTCAAAACATATGATGAAACATTTTAGTAGCTTTAATACTGTTCTGGCTCAGATCAACAACTCAGTGAGGGGATGAGGGAGCATTAGCAGAAACAATACAGGCCACTCCCCTTCCTTGCTTGGAGCTCCTAAAATGATCCAAAGGACTGTTAATAAAATCTTAAGAATATATACTTGTTTCAAACCAGTTCCAATTGTTCAGTGAAGAAAGCCATATACACCCAGAGAGAGGGATGTGAAGTGTGGACCACAACATAACAATTTCATGCCCTCTATTGATGTTTGCTTGCATTGTGTTTCCTTTCTCTGATATCTTTTCTTGCACAACAATGATAAGTGTGGAAATATGTATACATATATTCGATTTGTCAAGTATTTTAACATAATTAACATGTAGTAGATTTCCTGCCATCTAGGAGGGGTGAGGACTGGGGGGGGGCGGAATTTGTAACAGAAAGCTTTGTAAGGGTCATTGTTGAAGAATTACCTATACATATGTTTTGCAAATAAAAAGCTTTAATAAATATATATATATATATATATATATATATACTTCATCTTCACTCCTCTTAAGAAAATATTGAAAGTGATGTGGGAAAATACAATTTTCTTCCATCTATATTCAGATATTCAAAGATTAGTTAAAACACAATGAAGGACATTTAACAACAGGAACTATTACACAAAACAAATTCCAAAGACTCTTGTGGAATTTCTCTCCATGATAGTCTTTTAAAATGAGAATCTACACATTTTTGACAAGGTTGGACCAGATGCAAGTATTTTAGGAAGAAGGCAAAGGGATAGATATCCATGTGATATTTCAGCATTTTGCCCAACACTATTGATCTTTTTGGTTCTATATCTTGAGTGAAATCTATGGTTTTCAAGATGTAAATCTCTTAGGATAAAAAAATTGCACTTTCACAATCTGAATAATTACCAACCTAATGAGTACCAATGACCTGTCTTCAGAATAGAAAACCATTAAGTGTGGAAATCCACAGGGCACTTCTCTTGAAAATGTCTCAAGTTTTTCCAGAGGAAATGATTGTTGGAAGTTTATAGTTCCTAATGGTGGGATAACTATCAATTGACAGTGAAATTTCACTTGGCAAATTTTAAATAACACTGCTACATTTCATTCTGAGTTTTGACCCAAAGATGTGTCCCTTCCTGAGCAAGATCTTATCCCTCATTTTCAAATTCTATTTCTGGCTTGTTTTGGTTTTTACTTTTACTTTTTGTTTCACCTTTTCTTAGTTACCTAGATTTTTATGGAATTTTTTCCTCTCATTTTAATATTACTAATTTTTGGCTGCTATTATGTATAGAATGCTACCATTCTTCTAGAAACTTGGTGAGTATCTTTAAATGTTTTGAGAATTCTCAGTATAAAAGTTAGTTATTATTGTAAGGAATTTGGAATTACATTTTTAAATGAAAGTTATACTGGAAGGTCTTATCTATGATCAGCAGATGCAGTTATACTGAGATATGAATGTTAATCTCTCAAGGGCCACAGTAGTTGCTTCACAAAATGGAATTTCTAAAGAAAAACGAAATACAACAGTAAGGCCTCTTTCAAAGGTTTGGTTTGCCCCTAGACATAATCAAATCAAGCCAGCTACTATTCATTCACTTTAATAAAAAAAAAAAGAATATATACTTCATCTTCACTCCTCTTAAGAAAATATTGAAAGTGATGTGGGAAAATACAATTTCCTTCCATCTATATTCAGATATTCAAAGATTAGTTCAACACAACGAAGGACATTTAACAACAGGAACTATTACACAAAATAAATTCCAAAGACTCTTGTGGAATTTCTTTCCATGATAGTCTTTGTTGATGGGGGATTTACCATCTACCTGCTAAGACAAGGTATTCACACAAAAAAGACTAACAGACACATAGCTAGAATATATGCTATTCTATAAGTGCTGTTCAAATTCAGAGAAATGAAATGTCCTTGGGGAATTAAGTAGAGAAAGCTTGATGGGATGTGAGGTGTGTAGGATTTGGACTTAGGGAGGAGGGAGACACTCCAGATAAGAGAAGGGGCAGATTTGTGGAAGAAGATGTAAATGAATGTGTGAGGGACAAAAGGAAAGCAGTCAGATTATCTAAGTGGAGGATTCATATAGGAAAATTGGAGAAGTGCTGTAGGTACATGAAGGGTCCTAAATGCTAGACTGAACTAAATCCTTCAGGTGGAAGGAAATAACAGCAGGTTCTTAGGTGGGTGGTGTGACAAGAACAGTGTTCAAGGAATATAAATCTGATGGAAGTAGGCAAGATGGATTTGAGGGGAGAGAAGCTGGTATTAGGGAGAAAAGACTTGATTGCCATGAATAGGGTGTGAAGTGAAATGGACTTTGGTGGAAGAAGGATAATCATAAGAGATGAGTAAATTCAAGGGTCATTTCTAAGTAGATACCCACTGAATGGGTACTGCCTCAGTCAAAATGAGACCTGTTGAAGACCTCAGCTTAAAAAGGCCACGGTCTCCCATTGCATCCAGGGCCCTCTCTCATAGTCCTGATCTGGCCACTGGACCCACGGGGCTCTGGAGGGGAAAGTGGGGCAGGTGACCTTGCTTAAATCCAGTCACCTGTATGTCATGGCATCTCAACACAGACTGGATACACAAAACAAAGGGAAAACACTCAGCAATTTTAAGCCTAGGGGAATTTTGAGGACAATTGTTCTGTCAATAGAAAGAAAAAAAGATAAAACAAGAACTTAAAAGGGGTAGAAGGTGATAAACTCAATGAATTCAAGTGGAAAAGTCAACCCAACATAAAACTATGGAGCTAGGGCTCTGTTCTGAAGTTATCAATATAGAAGTAAGGGTTATCTACTGAGAAGATAAATAAGCACCCAGGGAATCAATGGAGAAGGATAATAATAAATATTTCCATTTATATGATACTTTAAAAATTACAAAGCATTTTACACATCTTATCTCATTTGACCTTCATTAAAAAAAATCTGTGTGAGAGCTGCTATTATTTTTATCTTTATTTATCTTACTCAACTTTACTTAACATGAGGGAAGTGAAGCTGAGAAAGGTTAAGTGTCTTACCAGTGTCACAAAGCCAGGAAGTGTCAGAACCAAGATTTGAATTCAAATCTTCCTGATCAGAGGAAGATGTGACATTTGTTTTAAAATGCCTAAAATAAAAGTACACACAGGATTACCAAGGAAACCAATCATAATTTAAAATAGTCACTGAAATATTATAAAAGTAAGTTCATGAGTCCCTTGTTAAATAACCTCTGCTCTTTGGTTTTAAGAAGAATTCTTGAAAAGTTGTCTCCAAATCAAATTTTATATTACATGTATTACTGCACCTGATTATTGAAAGGAGCTGCATGAAGAATCTTCTTGTAAAAGCTTATCTTTCTGTAATATAGATAAATATTCCTCAGTCACCTCTTTCCATACATTTGAATTTTACAAATTTTTATTTAGAGAAAATAATGCTGGACTTTGTTTTCAAATCAGACCTGTACCTCCATAGAAGAAATTTCTTCTACCTTCCTTGCAACTTGCTGTCTTAATTGTCTGGGGAAATGACAGTTAAATGACCTGCCCAGGATCACAAAGCCAGTGTGTGCCAGAGGCAAAATTGGAACATAGGTCTGATCAGTCTAGCCACTATGCTATGCTAACTTTCAAATGTATGTTGAATTCTACATACATTAGATATCAATGTCTAATTAATACAACTGTATCAATATACTCTTATAAGAGGTCATATGCAGCTTTACCCTAAAGAGAGATGTTATATTTTCCTTTGAGTGTTAGTTATATCTTTTCAAGTAAGAATTTTTTAACTTTGCTTTAATTCCTACATTGAATAAACACTTATTATGTGACTACTATGGTCAAGGCACTGAGAATGCTAATATGAATCCTCTACATGACCCTTTGCTCAGTGTATTTTGTGCCAAGAGGCACAAATATGAAGAATATGTGGCGGCTAATACTAAGGAGCAACAGTGTAGGAGGGGAGAGAAAACCTAAACACAAGGAGGTCTAATGCAAAAGAGAACATATTAGTACTACCAAAGAGGTACAGACAAAATGCTCTAAGAGTTCACAGATGGGAAAACTTTCTTTGGGCTGGGGAGAAACAAGGGAAACGATCACGGAAAAAGTACAAGTCTTAAATAGTCTGCATAAAATTTCACCTAAAAATTGATGAATGTTATGTTAGTTTTGGGTTGTGATTAACTATAAATTTATATATTATATATGCAGGACAAATTATGCAATAAGGGGCTATATTTTTTTCTGGTGACAAGTACAAGTCTTAAATAGACTTCAAGAATTTGAGGGTTAGGATGGGAGGACAGACCATGAACAAAGCCCCTAACTAGGAGAATGTGAAGTTTGCTTAAGGAAAAGTAACTGATCTGGTTTGACTAGGGCAGAGGGGATATGGAAAAGTGAGTTATGATCAGCTTGTGAAGGGCCTTGCATGCTAGCTACAGAGCCACTGAAGACTTCTGAGCGCAAGTATGCATGATTAGAACTATGTTTTAGGAAAATGAATATGGAAGGACTATACACAGAGTAAAATGGAAGTCGATGAACCAGTTAGGTTTTTGCCATAAGCTACATGAGAGTTACTGAGGTAATGAACTAGGATGATGGCAAGAAAAAGAAGAGAAGGTGATAAATGTGAAAGATGTGACAGATGAACAGGTCGTGGAAATGGACTGAATGATAAGGGTCAAGGCACAGGGAGGAATAAAAGACAATTTTTATCTTTGAGTAACCCAGGGGCACTATTCACAATAATAGGAGGATCAGGAAGAAGAGCAGAGTTTTTGCCCATTTTATTCAGTTTTAGACATTGTGAATTTGAAATATAAGTAGAAATATTAGGTGGGTAACTGGAAATGTGCTCAGGATAGAAATAAGAAGATATAAATGGAGGAGTCTACAGAGCAATAAGAATGGGACCTATGAGACACAATAAGATTATCAATTCAATTCAACAATATTCATTAGGTACCTGCAAGAAGAGGAAAGGAGATTTAAAAGGAAAGAGAAAAGAATACCATGCTGAAAGATGGACTACATGAGATTTAACATTTATATCAAGGTTCTAAATAATTCAGAAAAAATTCCTTTGAGAAAGGGATTGAGATAAAATTCAAGAATCAACATTTAAGTTGATTTATGTTTCCTTTACGCTTTTTCATCTCAATCGCTTTATGGAACAGATATTGACAAAGAATAATTTGTCCCAAAAAATATAAAGCAGAAGAGAGCAGATTGAATAGGATATATTACTCTACTCCTAAAGAATTAAAAAATAGATATATCTGTATCTTAGGTTTGCTTTACTTTTTTTTAACTTTTTTGTATCATATTGCTGGTATACAGAGCAAACTTGTAAATAAGAAAACTCCTTCCTCCAATGCAGGTCCTCTACTTTTCTGCAACTCACAGTCTTAAGAGAGCTGCCTGGAGTACTGAGAAGTTAAGTGACCCAGGGTCACACATTCAGTTTATGGCAGAGGCAGAGTTTGAAGCCTGGTCTTCCTGACTCCCAGGTTGACTTTCTCCATCCGTTATACTATATTGACTCTCATGTAAGGATTATATACTGCATTTTTTTTTAAAAATTATGATACAAATTACAACTAGGAGAAGAAATATTTCTTTAAAATAAAGAATAGCAAGATTAGGTTTTCCTATGGGATAACAGACATTCTGTTTATTTACATCTCATCATCTACTTTTTTTCTACAAAATTTTTAAAATACTACATTCTAATCACACATAAAACCTCTCTGACATTTTTCATATCTTCAGAACCCCCCCAAAAGTTACGTGTATAAAATTTCACCTAAAAATTGATGAATGTTATATTAGTTTTGGGTTGTGATTAACTGTAAATTTATATATTATATATGCAGGACAAATTATGCAATGAGGGGCTATATTTTTTCTGGTGACAATAAAAAATTATGCCATGAATATAATTCATCCCGAAATTAAGTTCTTTGGCAAGTCTTTTATCATAAATCTGACTACTGTCAACTGTTCAGAAATGCCTATGAGTCCTTAGTGTCTTATATATAAAAATATAGCTAGAGGATAAATTTTCGGAGAATTAATTTTTGTTTCTATTGATTTAAGGAACTGTAAGTCTTTCTATTGTTTAAGGAACTTTTAAGTCTTACCTTTCTCCATACAAATGGAAAAAGATTGCAAGTACATATCAATTTTCCCAGAATAGCTGTTCCACATCCTTTCTACTATCTTTAAATTCCCAAACTCACTTCTTCCTCCTCTAATTGTGAGATGTTATTGACCTGATGTGAAATGTCTTAATTTCTTTTCTTTACACTTAAATATATCTTTTTAAAAATAATATTTCATTTTGTTTACATACATCAAAAAATTTTTTTAACATTTTTTTTAGTTTTGAGTTTCAAATTCCATCCCTTTTCTTCTTTCCTCTCCCCATCCTGGCATGGCAAGTGATATAATATAGGTAAGACATCAGCATATCTTTAAATCTCACCCATCATATCTTCCTTTTCTCCTCTCTCAGAGACAAAGCTATCTTTTTTCTCTCTAACTCTTCCAACTGGAATATTTCTTTTTTCTTATTAAAGCTTTTTATTTTCAAAATATATGCATAGATAATTTTCAACATTCACCCTTGTAAAACGTTGTGTTCCAAAATTTTTTCTGTTCCTTCCCCATCCCCTCCCCTAGACAGCAAATAATCCAATATATGTTAAATATATGTGGTTCTTCTCTAAATATTTCCACAATCATACTGCACAAGAAAAATCAGATCAAAAAGGAAAAAAAAATGAGAAAGAAAACAAAATGGAAACAAACAACAAAAAAGTAAAAATACTATGTTGTGATCCACATTCAGTCTCCGCAGTCCTCTCCACCTGGAATATTTAGAGCAATGTTAGAGGTTAGTACAGTGTCTGGTAGGCAGTAGACAATGAATGCTTGTTGACTGATTTTGTTGTTGTTGTTGTTGTTGTTGAGGCAGTTGGGGCTAAGTGATTTGCCCAGGATCACACAGCTGGGAAGTATTAAGTGTCTGAGACCAGATTTGAACTCAGGTCTTCCTGACTTCAGGGCTGGTGCTCTATCCACTGCACCATCTAGCTGCCTCTAACCGATAGAAATGTAAAATATCATCTACTCCATCATTTTACCTTCAATTAAAATTGTACTTAAGAATTTTTTTTTCCTTACAAACATGTCTGGACTTGGGAATATACAAAAAGTAGTACTTGAGTCAGAAAGTGTAGAATACAAGAAGGTTCTGTACCTAAACTTATGTAAAAATGGTTTCCTATACTCTACTTTAAGCTTTCTAGAAAAACAGATTATATCATCTCTCTTAGAAGTCCATTTTTATATTTTGCAATCTTACATTCAAGTAGCTCTTTTAATCTGTAATTTGAATTCTTTCCCCAGTTCCCATTATTTCTTCTATCTCTGTACTTCAAATGAAGACCTAAACATTATGAATTGGGGTATGACAATAATTTTGTCAATTGCTAATGGTTTCTTTCTAACAAGCCTATGTTATAAAAAAAACAGGCATAAAACAATATCCATTCTATGCATGGAATTGTCTACCACTATTGATCAATGAGAACTGAGACTTTGGGGAGCACAAAGTGATGAGCATGAAACATGCAAACGAGTCACAACTGGTAACTGCCTTATAAAGCTTTGGTTTCTCTCAAAACTTTCAGGATAAATGCCATAATTCTGAGTGAAAGCAGAGGCACTAGTGAACTTAATGTCACTTGTTTCTTAATCAAATTACCTTGATAGTAGTTTTAGTGTTCCATTACTAATATCTGTATGAGCTATATTCAGATGAATGAGAGATGGGCAGCCTTCTAACACATATTTCATTACGTCATCCTAAAGAGAAACAAAAAATCCTCATCAAAATCTAATATGATTTGTAGCTTTCTCATTTTCTCCCTGTTTCTTCTATTCATCTCTTAAGGAAATATATATTTATATTCTTAGCAAACACACACAACCACACACACAGATGATATATAGTCACATTAAGCTTGATAAAGTTTATTGAATGCATTAACTTGTTCGATCCTTATACCTCCTCTAAGTTAGTTATTATAAATATTATGTCCATTTGGGTAGCTAGGTTACACAGTAGATAGAGTGCCAAACCTGAAATCAGGAAGACTCATCTTTCTTAGTTCAAACCTGGTCTCGGACACTTACTGTGTAACCCTGGGAAAGTCACTTCATCCTATTTGCCTCAGCTCCCTCATCTGTAAAATGGGCTGGAAAAGGAAGTGGCCAACTATTCTAAAATCTCTGCCAAGAAAACTCCAAATGGGGTCACAAAAAGTCAGAAATTATTGAAAAAATGAACAGATGATAAGTCCCCATTTTACCAATAAGAAAATGAACCCTTAGAAAAGTCAAGTGGTTTGTCCAAGGTCATAGATTCCTTCTTAGGTCTTGCCTTGACTATAACTTCATTTCTTTTTATGCTGCTTCATATTTACATAGCACAACTCAGTTTTCAGCTAATGTTAGCTAATTCATAGTGATATTAATTGCTTTTGAATGGAAAACTATATCTTTTCTTGCAACTATATTATATCAGTCCATTAACTTTATTTGCAAATGATTCATACCATTCCTCTGCAATACCAATTTCTCATTTAAATTTAAAATACTAAAAAAAATCAGCTTTTGTATGAGAAGGTAAGTGCTTAGGTGTCATATGCCAAATTACCTTTACTGTCAAGATATAAAAACTGCCTACATATGAAACAAGAAAAAATTCAAAATTATAGCATTACTATCGACAGGAAGTTCTGCTGCATTGGCAAGATTCCCTCTTTGTGAAGTATTTGGGCATAGTTACCCATCTTTGGTTACAGGTAGAATCAACTAGAAAGAATGTGGGATGATTTTTGTGGGGAAAAAGGGGAAGAATAGAAAGAAGAATAGATCTGAGAGGAGGGAATGGAAAACGAAGCATGTTTTTTAAAATGCTATACCAACTGGAAGCACTAGATTGCCTTGGTCCTCAATGAAAGGTACTAGAAAGGCAAACTAAAAGAGAACAAAAGGAAAACAAGAATACTAGCTTACATACTTCTCCAGGTACAGATAGAGAGAAGAAGAAAGTGTGGCCTGTCAGCAAAGAGCAGTAGGAGATGGGAATTTTTCATCTGCCACAGAATGGCAGCCCTTTGAGGTAAGTCAAACTAGAGAGCAATCAGCTCCCTTCTCCAACGGATAGATGTTAGGACAAGTTCAGATCAGTTATACCCTCAGTTTCTAATGACTTGTGAAATGTCTTCAAAGTGATTAAGCACAGAAAGACTACATCAATGGAGATATTTGAGGGCCTCTAACAGTTAGCAAATTTGTCTATGATGCTCAAAAAAATGGATTTTTTTAACATAAAACATTGGATAAGTTTCTGTGAGAAACTGAAACATTTTGAATGAATATAGTTCTTTAAATGTAAGCTTGAATTTAAAATGCCTTTTTCACTGAGAACAATAGTAAAA
Organism: Myrmecobius fasciatus; assembly: GCA_023553655.1. Classification (NCBI taxonomy): domain Eukaryota; kingdom Metazoa; phylum Chordata; class Mammalia; order Dasyuromorphia; family Myrmecobiidae; genus Myrmecobius; species Myrmecobius fasciatus. The sequence continues at coordinate 304,943 of JAJPUD010001008.1, read as the reverse complement.
TCTGGATGAAATTAGCAGTACCACATATTATTAGAAATTATAGTTGGTAAGCACTTTGATGTTTTCAAATTTGATGCAGATGTCATTGAGGTTTGACTTTCTCACCAGACTGGCAAATTCAAGGAATATTTAAATTTACTTGAGACATAATACCCAAATTTAAAAAAAAAAGTCTTACACACGTAGCTCTTTCTCACAGGGCCAAGCACACAATAAATACTTGCTAAATGAATGAAACAATCAATGGATGAAGGAGATTTGGCAGAAATAACTATAGCTAGAGGAAATTATCTGGAGAATAAGGGAGAGAAAATTTTGTCTTTCTGATGGGGGAAAACATTTTCATTTTGCACACAAGCAACAATACAAGGAAAAAGAATGAAACTCTTCTTTCTGATCTAGCTTTCTGCATGATTACTGATGTCTCTAAATATTACAGTGTACCCTTCAAAGAACTATATCAACATAAAGAAGCAGCCTATTCACTTCAAAGAAAGTATCTGTGATTTAACAGCATAATAAAAAGAGTGCTAGGTTTGGAGTCAGATGTCCAGTTTCAAATCTTACTAGGCTATACTCCTTCTGTGACCCTGAGCAAATCAGCAAATTTAATTTTTTTGGAGCCCATTATCTCATCCATGAAATAAGGATTTGGATATGGTGAAATCCAAGGATTCTTACAACACCAAATCTTAGTGGATAATTAGTGGATAATATTATCCACTGGCTACCGATAGGTGTTCCCTCTCTGTTGGATATCTATGTTGATGAGTACAAACAAAGCACCTAATTTAAATCTACAAATTTAGTAGGCAGTAGGGAAGGAAGAGAAGAGACTTTGAACAGTTAAAAAAAAGCACTTGAAAATTATATGTATACACATTGTATTTTTTCTCTGCACTTAAAAATAACATTTTTACCATCAAAAAGAGGAGGATGGGGTAGATTATATGAGGAAATTGCTGCCAGATGCTGTGAAAATGGAGACCACCATAACTGCTCCATTAGTAGCCAAGAATATAATTTCAAGAGCAGCAGTCTTTTAGTAGAAAATCTCTCAAGAAATGATAGAAGTAGTTGAAGAAGTCTGATCAGTTCTCACTGCTCTCAGAAAAGCAAGGATTAAACATTATCTGTGATTCCTTATATATTGTGTCTAGTTGGTAAATATTTGTTGAACTGAATTGAATCAAGTTATGTTTTTTTTGGTTTTTTTTAATATTCCTTCAACACTTAAAACAGTTCCATATACACAGTAGACTCTTTAGATATGTGCCACATGGATGATTATGCACCCTTTTGTTAACTTTTGGCAGAAATGGTTTATTAAAAATCTGAATGCTTTGTCATCATCTCTTTGAGAGGTGTGGCACTACTGCTACTGACAACTGTCAAACATTAGGAAATAAGTTATATTGAGAAAAAATGAATTTATTTTCCATATTAGGAAATATAAGCTGGGGTGGTAGATGAGGCAGAGAATCTGTGACTATGTCGTGTATGTGTGTGTGTGTATGTGTGTGTGTGTGTGTCTAAAATAGGCAGATATGCTTACATATGTATCTATGCCTCTAAATATATACACAAATATCTCTATAAAGATAAGCACTCTGATTATCTCTGTTTTATAAATAAATTGAGAAAATAAATCCTTAAAAGTACTTGTTTTCAGAATTCAAACTTAGATATATCATTTCTCAGTTCATATAACAGTAATAATTTTTAAATGAATAGCTATTTAATTAACAACCTAGTTACTAAAAAATTGTCTTCATTCTCATCTCCCCAAAAATTTATCAATGGGCAAGTGAACCAGCATTAGACCAATCTATTCCTTGTACTTATTTTAATGACTGCATGGTTTACTTGAGACATAATACCCAAATTAAAAAAAATTTCTGCATGGTTACTGATGTCTCTAAATATTACAGTGTACCCTTCAAGGAACTCTATCAACATAAAGAAGCAGCCTATTCACTTCAAAGAAAGTATCTGTGATTTAACAGCAAAATAAAATGAAATCCTATTGGCATGCCTCTTTGTGGCAAAAAGCTTACTTTGCTTTTTCAAAGTCTATGAGTACAGGGCTCACATATGGACAGGCCTGTTTAAGCTGGAAAAATTTGGAGGATGGGGCTAATGATGGACTATGCTTTACTCATCCGAGGCTCACCCTAGCTAAATTCAGAGAAGTTCATTGCCAGAAAGCTAACCACCAGATGAGGAGTTTCTTTAGCCACATCAAGTTATAAAGATCATCTAGTAAGGCCCAGAGAGGTTTTGATCAGTGTAACACAAAATTCCATGGATGAGAGGGTTATGACTTACACAGATCACTGACAACCAATTTAGTCTTGGAAATAGTCCTAAATGCCATGGAAATGGAGAGTCTGACCCATTTCCATATATGAATATAAGCATATGCAGATATATGTACATTTAGACAGATATCTGTATATGTATATTTAACCACTTTCCTTAGTATAGGGAACACATAATATGAATATTCCTTCTGTTAATGCAAATTAGTCATTTCTCTGCAACTCACAGTCTTAGAGAGCTGCCTAAAATTATAAATATAGTTCATTTTAATGTAATCTTTGGCTCATATATATTTGCCAGCGTTGATAGCAATAGGTACATTTGAGATTAATATTTATAGTAAATATAGGAATAGAAATTTCTTGCCAATTTTAAACAACTTGCCTTTCTGTCATGTAATTAATCTCCAACCTTCAAAATAAACACATGAAATATAACTTTCTTTTGGTAACATTCCTAAACATATATTGGTACTCCAAATTGAAAATACTAATTTATTCTCTCTCTTTGTCTCTCTCCCTCTTTCTCTGTCTCTGTCTTTCAATACACATACAAACACAAATATATGCACCAAATGCTTATATAGACAAAAAAAGATTAATACTCACATTTAGTCCTTCACATTGAGAAACATTTAGTTCTTGTAAATTTTTACACTGATCTAAGTAAAAAATAAATAACAAGTTATTATAAGATTTATTGTACATATTTCAACTTATTTTTTCAAGAAGGTGAAAAAAGAATAAGATCCCAGGAAATGTAGAACATTCATTAGAAAATAAGAAAAGAAATTTTGGCAAGCAATCCATTCTAAATATATGTCTGCTTTTCCAAGGAGGTGGTTTTTCTTGGCCTAAAATTATAATATGCAGACAAGCTTATAATTTTATGAAGATAAAAAGGGGAAGTAGAAAGAAAGAAATTACTTATTTCAGGATAGCAGCATACATTACAGCCTTGAACCTTCAAAACAACTTTTATATTTTTACAGTACACCTTGGAAATTTGGCACAAAACTCTCCATTCACCAAAAAAAAAACCCAGTTTATATAAGTTGCTCAAGGGCAAAATCTTCAGATGTGTATTATTCAAAAAATATTTAGCAAGTGTCTACCATGGCCAAGGCATGATGATTGCAGTGAAAGGGAAAGAGCAAGAAGGACAATTCAAAGAAGACATGGTTCCTGTTCAACAGAAACTTTTATCTACCCAGAAAGATAAAATATGAATTTTTTTAAAAACCTCTAATATATTACATTATGCAGAAATACTGTATGAGTGCCACAGATTTCAGGGAAAAGTGAAATCACTTCCATCCAAAGTCATCAGGGAAGAAACATGGAGGACTTGACAATTAAGTTAGGCCTTAAATGATGAGCAGAATTTTGACAGGGGAAGCAGGTATTTTAGGAGCAGCAACAAAGTGAGGTATGTTAGCACAAGGTAGGAATATAATTCTGTTACCCAAACTCATAGGTAACAGGTCTTCTCATATCAATACAAACCTCAATTTAAATATATATATATATATTAATCATTCTAAGTATGTAGAAACACAAAGAGGCATAATATAGCAGAAACAGTGGTGGGCTAAGATTCAAATAGTATCTCCGACACTTACTAGAGATATGACTCAGGGCAATCCTTAGACTAAATTGCCTCAGGCAATTCCCTAGGGCTTATAACCTAATGCTAGCTGTGTTTCTATTTGTTGATAGAAGGAGTTCCCATACCAGGAGTTCCTTTCATTGATGAAATGACACATCTTTCATTTATTTACTTAATTATAATTCTATCCTAAGTAACATTTCTTCCACTGTAAAAAGTGGATCACCTCCTAAATTAATGATGCAAACCAGAAAGGTGTTAAAAGAACCAAAAAAAAAAGGAAAAAGAAAGAGACTTTTGAAAGAAATGTTGATCTTGGAAGTAATCAGTAGCACAACTTAAGGAAAATATAGATTCCAAAAGCAATACACGTTAACTGGATTTAGGTGAAAAATATTTTTACAGGTTTGAACAGCTGCCTGAGACTGGTGAAACTATCCTTTTAATTTTAAAATTAGGTTTCAAAGATTCTGTCTTTATCAATAAGTACTTATTAAGGTCTAGTATTATGCCAGGTTCTGCACTATGTGCTATAAATGGGATGAAAGAAATAATCTCTTTTTGCAAGAAGCTTATATTGTAATAAAACACACAGCAAGAAAATACAAAATTATATATTATGTAAATATATATTATATATGGAGCAAATTTAAAAGAATTAATGCAAAGTTCAATACAAGGTAGTTTGAGAGAGAGAAGGATCTAGCCATTGGAGATATCAGAGAAGTTTCATAAAGAAAATGGTACTTGAGTTGATCTTGAAAAGAGGAATCTCATGTGATAGAAGTCAAAGAGGAACACATTGTAAGCATGGAGGGCCCCTAGTGCAGCAGCAGGATCAGAGACTGAGTGCATATGTGAGGAACAGAGAGATGGGCAGTTTGGACTGCAGCACAGGAGAGGAGTAAAGCCCAAATGAATTTGGAAAGATAAGCTGGAACAAAGTTGTGAGGAACTTCAAAAGCTAAAAATTTGATTCTACAAGTAATAGGAGGATACTGGGGTTGGCTGAGCAGGGGAATGACATAGACAGATCTGGACTTAAGAAAATTCCTTTGGCCACAATGAGAAGGACAGACTGAAATGGGAAAATAGAAAGACCAATTAGAAGGCTGTTGCCTTCACTAAAACTAGTGAGAGGTGATAAAAGCCCAAACTAATGTTACAGTTGTGTGAGTAGAGAGAGTCAAAAGTGATAGGCATTGTGTGGGGTCAGAGAGAGGGGGAAGTTGAGAATAACTCCGAAGTTACACACCTGAAAAAAAATGGAGGTGTCTTTGAAGTAGAGAAGTTTGAGAGAGGAGTGGGTTTGGGGGGAAATATGAGTTCTCTTTAAGTTTGAGGTGTCTCCAGGCTGTCCAGTTTGAAATGTCTAATAGGCAATTAATGATATAGGACTAAAGCTCAGGGGAGAGATCAGGTGTGTAGATCTGAGTGTCATTAGCATAGGGAAGATAGCCATACCCATTGGAGCTGATGAGGGCACAGGAGAGTCAGGGAAGAGAAAGAACAGTAGGGAGCATCAGAAAGAGCCTTAGGGACACTTAAAATTTGGAGACAGGATCTAGATATGAACCAGCAAATGAGAAGTTGCTAACTGAAATATCCTGTTTAGATAACTGGATTATTAGGTGTATATTTTCCACTGGCAATGCTTTTTCTGTTTTCTGGGTTTTAAAAGGTATTACCAATAATTAGTAGAGTTAATTTATGATTTTCAAGGAAACAAACATAAAAGTCTTATTAACTCAAGTAAACTCAGAAGATTCTTATCCGAACCTCTACTTACACTAACAAGTGAGTTCCCCCAGAGTAAGACGTCATCTCTCTTTCCAGATCCTGCAGATGCAGTATAATTCTTCTCTAAAAGTATGAACTTGAACCCCCATCCCAGTTATCATCCCTAATGTTAAACACCAGTGATTAGTACCACAATATCGTTTAACCAATTAACATAAATTTTCCCCATCACCTGGGAGCATACTCTCACTGATACAACACCTTCAACCCTTGGGAGACTGGACTCCAACTTGCATTTGCTCCCAAATTCACTTGCAAATGTGACATGGCCAGTGGATGAACTGCTCTGGCCCCCTCTTGGCAGCCCTTCAATAAATGCTGGGTCAAACAGGTTGCTAGAGACTTCACCCCTCACTATCTAGCATAGACTCTACCTCTTGGGCATCTGGTACCTCACCATTCTGAACTCTCCATGTCCAGCAGGTCATAGATGTCTCCAGGATATGCTCACATAAAACATGGAAAAAGAAATGCAAAGGAAAAAACAGAACTCTCTATTTATGGTCTATATTCAGTTCTGAGGAGGAAAAGAACTAAGAGCCCTTTCAGAAAATGGATCTCTCTCTCATCAGAATCCAGGAAATAGCAGGAAACTTATTTTGGCCTCTAGCACCTTTTGAATGTACCTTAGTTCTGGCTAAGTAGCCAATCAAAAATTTGTTTCTTCAATATGTAGTTGGTGAGCAGACCTGAGATCAGATAGCAAATGTCTGCACAATGCTCCATAGTCCACATCAGTTATGCCTATGCATTCTCATAAGAGCCAATTCTACCTGTTACATAAGAATAATACTTACTAATACCAAAATTAGTGATAACGTAATAGTTTGTATTTATCAAAGACTGGGTCTACTAACCCAGGCCCTGGCTTGGAGTACTGATTCTTCAGTAAGGCCACATTTCACTTTTCTATCACATAGATATCATTTTTTGTAATAAGTGGTAAATGGAATATCAGAAAAGTTAAATATGACACATCTTTGCAGAAAACTGAATGGGAACAAAAAGGAATATATATTTTCTCAGCAGCATATGGCGTCTACACAAAAACAGACCATGTAACAGCATAAAAATCACAAAATGAAATGTAAAAAGGCATAAATGTTCAATTTATTCTTTTTATATCATAATGCAATAAAATTACATTCAACAAAGTGCAGTGGATAGATAAAAATTAATTGGAAACTAAATGATCTAATTCTAAAGAATAAAGAGATTGAAGAAGAAATCACAGGAAAAATCAATAATTTCATTAAAAAGAATGACAGCAATGAACAACACACCAAAATTTATGGGATGCAGCCAAAGAAATAGGGGAAATTTTATTCCTCTAAATTCTTGTGTCAACAAAATGGAAAAAGAACAGACCAATAAATTGGGCATGCAATTATTTATAAGTTCTCAGGCAAGAAGTTAATAAATACGTATTTATTAAGCACTTACTATGTGTCATGCACAATGCTAAGAGCTATGATTACAAAGCAAAGGAAAAACAGTCCCAGTTCTTAAGGCCCTCACAGTCTAGTGAGGAAGACAACATGTAAACAAATAGGTATGTTAAAAAAAAAAAAAGTATGCAAAGTAGATGGAATGTAACATAAGAGGGAGTGACCTCAGAAGAATTCCCCCCCAAGGGGGAATTGGAAAAGGCCTTCTCCATATGGTAATTGGATTGAGCTGAGTCTTGAAGGGAACCAGGGAAATGAACTTATCAATCAATAAGCTGGTATTAAATACGAAGTACTGAGGATTCAAAGCCAAAAAAATGAAAAAGTTGTTCCCCTCAAAAGAAGCTTACATTTAAGGGGCAATTCAGTGGCACAGTAAATAGAGCCCCAGCCCTGAAGTCAGGAGGACCTGAGTTCAAATTTGGCCTCAGACACAGAACACTTCCTAACTGTGTGACCCTGGGCAAGTCACTTAACCCCAATTGCCTCAGGGGGAAAAAACAGCTTACTTTTAACAGACAACATGGACACATATATGGCAAATACAAAAATACAAGGTAATTTGGGGTGGGAAGTCTCTGGGGATAAGGCTCATGTGGGAGAATTTATTTGAACTAAGTTTTTAAGAAAACTAGAAATTCTAGGAGTTAGAATTGAGAAGAGAGGATGTTCCACACATGGAGTACAGTCTACGCAAAGGAAGGGAGGTGGAAGGCCATGTTTGAAGAAGGGCAAGATTAGTTTGGTTGGACCACAGAGTTTTTGAGAAAAAATAATATTTAATAAGGCTCTTGATATTTTATTCTGAGGACAAGAGGAAGCCACAGCAGCTTACTGAGTGAGGAAATGACATGGTCAGACCTATGACTTGGAATATCCATTTGGCAGCTGTGTTGAGGGTGGATCAGACCGGATGTTATTGTAACAATCCAGGCAAGAGGTGATGAAGATCTGAAGAAAGGTAGTGGTCATGAAATGAGAGAGAGGCTCATTAGTAACACTTTGTTAAGTCCAATGCTTAGAGCTTGGAGTCAGGAAGTCTGAGCTCAAATCTGACCTCAGATACTTACTAGCTATGTGATCCTGGGTAACTCACTTCACCCTGTTTGTCTCAGTTTCCTCATTTTAACATGAGCTGGATAGGAAATGGCCAACCCTCCAGTATTTATGCCAAGAAAACTCCATGGACAGTATTGGTGGGCTATGGTCCATGGGATCACTACAAATAAAACAAGGCAATGACTGAATAACAATAATAAAGTCTGATCAACAAGACAATAAATCAATCCCCAATTTGTAGCATTTCATAATTTCTAAAATGTAAATGCAAACAGGGGCCTCAATAATCCAAGCTGTTTTGGGCTGACTCCAGCATACTCCTGCCCCACATTTATTACCTGTGCAATCCTGGGTAAATCAAGCTATTTCTTTGAGCTTTAGTTTCCACATTTATAAAATGTGAATAAAAACACTTATACTATCTATGCACCAGGACTATTGTGAGGAAAATACTTTGAATACTTTAAAGTGCTAAATAAATGTTTATAGCAATTATTAATGTTTTATCCCACAAGCCTTCTGATTGGTAGAAGTGAGATAAGAAATCAGATAATTTCACTTATTTGAACTCTAAAATATTAATAAATCAGGCCTGGCTGAAGGGTTGGAAGCTATTCTGGTTACAACGTCCACAAACTTAAATGTATGGATTTTGTAACGTTTTCTTTATTCAGAGACCTTTTTTTGCTTTTTTGCTGGTTCCTTACTTGTACTTTAAATAACTGACAACCATAGAAGTGTTTTCATTGGAGAGATGTCTTATGATTAGTTCCTTTTCTCTACATGCAGAAGATAAAAACTCTGTAAATTCAAGCCACCTTTTTAGCATATATCCTAACATAGTACAGAGCACCTATCAAAAAGACAAATCACAATCAATAAATCTTTCATAGGAAAGGCAAAGAACTATTGTTTGAAACACCTTCTTGCTTATAAAATGTGAATAAGGTCACTATTTCAAAATATTTTTCCTAAAGGCACCTATAGTTCACAATTCTAGCTTAATTAAAAAACCACCATAACATCAAAATAAAGGAGATGTTCTAATTGATATGTGTGGCTATGAACAAATGGATCTGTATTCTTTTGAGGCAAATATTGTTTTGAGTATCCCTATATTTCAGCCTGGAGCTCCTTTCCCCTCTGTTTTTTAACCATGACTTGCTAAAGTTTTTAATAAGGACAGAAGTTACAACCTGACTTGGGGTTAGAAACTCCGGATAGCTTGCTTTTTGTTTAATGTTTGCTTAACTACACCCAAACAAAATGCCAAACTGCCTCTTACTCCTTTCTTAGTCCATTATCCCAATTCTGACTTTTCTTGCCTTTCTTTTGATCTTGTAGTTAACAAATTTAATTCTACACTGACTTCTACTTTTAAATCCTTCACCTTCTTGTTCTATCCCTCATTCCATGCCAAACTCAAGCCCCGGAGAAGTCCCTCCCCATCTGCCTCCTTTGCTGGCAATGGAGTTAGAAGGTACTTAACCATCCATGCCTTCTAGGTACACTACAAAGTTATGTTATCTAAACTCAACTGGACCTTCATTGCAATGTCTATTTCTCTCCAGTCGGTTCCCCATCTCATGACTTACAAAACCTACTACATACTTTATCTTCTCTTTTTAAACCTCCTCCACCTCTCCTTCTCCCAATCCTTTCAGATGAGGACCTCATATTTAACTTTATGGAGAAAACTGAGGTCAATTTTAAGCTCCCCAGTCCTTCCTTCTCTTTATCTCAAAATGTCTTACATCATCTCCCACTGTCTTAATTTAGTTGGTTAACTGAAAACTCACCAAGGATAATAGAGTGAGGGGGAGGAATTGACACTCTCAGTAAATGTTTTCTTGAGTATGATAGTAATAGTTATAGAATAATTAGTGAAGTCAAAAAAAATAATTCAGAAAAGTCTCACTTCAGGAGAAAAAAACTAGAAATGTATTGTGTCAACATTCAGAAGTGATCAAGTTTACAAGTATTCATGAAATGCTGACACTCACTAAATGTTTTCTTGAGTATGATAGTTATAATTATAGAATGAGTGAAGTCAAACAAAATAATTCAGAAGTCTCAGTTCAGGTAAAAAGTAAAATGGAATGTATTGTGTCAATATTCAGCAGTGATCAGGTTTACAAGTATTCATGAAATGCCTGCTCTGTGTTTAATGTAGGGCATATAAAAGATGAAGAAGATATGGGGACAAATTATGTGCTTTTGAAATAAGGATAAAAAAATTAAAAATAAGCAAAACAAATAAGAAGGGGGAATAAAGGGGGAGGGAAGTGCTCTGCTATAGTAGAGAATGTGCTGTATTTAGAATCATCAGACCTGGACTCATATTCTCAGTCTGCCACTTAATACTTAGGTGAGTTGGTTAAGTCATTAGACTTCATTGGGCCTCAGTTTTCCCATCTATAAAATGATGGGATTAGACTAAATGATCTCTAAGATTTAAGAATCTGTGATCCTAATATTCCTCCATTATGAACCTCCTTTTGGAAAAAGTTACCATTTCTGTGTGCTATTACAAATGTGATGACTAAATTACACTGTATTCACAACTTCCTTTTCACATATAGGAACCTGAAGAAATCCTTTTGATTTCTAATCTTTTTCTTCTTTTCCAACCCAGGAATTCCACATATTCCAGCTGTATCTCATCATTTCTGAACTGCACTAGTTAATATTACACAAACTCAGATTTCAAAGGAATCCTTTCACAGTTTCATCTATCACACAAAGTAATTGAGGCCAGCTGGATGTCAGGATGCAAGTGGTTGCCATTATAATATTCCTCTTCTTTTGTAAAGCAGCTGAATTTAGGAAGACAAGTTTGGGGAGTTCAAGAAGCAAAGCTCACAATGGAAGGGCAAACAATGGCAGGAGGGCCTCTAGCACTGTGAAGCGTTATGCCCCAGGCCTTCCATGTGACATATATACTTATCTTCATGAAAAATATTTAGATTGTCAAGAAAGAAAACTAGTTTATACTTTGCCTGGTTGGCCTGAGGATTTATTACATATACTGCTAGCAAGAAATAAAATCCGTATATTGAAGAATAATATGTTTTCCAAGTTTAAAAAACTGAAAAGCCTGGATTTACAGCAGAATGATATATCCAAAATTGAGAGTGAGGCTTTCTTTGGTTTAAACAGACTTACCACCCTCTTACTTCAGCACAACCAACTAAAGGTACTGACAGAGGAAGTGTTCATTTATACACCACTTCTAAGCTATCTGCGTCTCTATGACAATCCTTGGCACTGTACTTGTGAGATGGACACACTGATATCCATGTTGCAAATCCCAAGGAACAGGAATTTGGGGAACTATGCCAAGTGTGAAAGCCCACGAGAACTGAAAAACCAAAAGCTGAAGCAGATAAAATCTGAACAGTTATGTAATGAAGATGAAAAAGAACAACTGGCCCCCAAGCCTCAAGTATCAGGGAGACCTACAGTTGTCAAGCCGGAGGCTGACTCCACTCTTTGCCACATTTATGTGTTTCCCATACAAACACTAGATTGCAAACAAAAAGGTTTGTATGCAGATTTTATTCTTTTCTATTAACATGAGCTGTGAAAAGGGCTCCTTTGAATTTTATATTTTCTCTTGGTTCTTTCTGATTTTGATTTCTGCATCTTCCTCTCATAGCTGATGGCATCTGCTCTGATACACGGTGACCACATTTGGTCGAAGCAAGGGTTGGGATGGAGATAGAGCAAGGGATAGAAATGATCTAATTCTTCCCCAAGACCTCCAGCTTCTGAAAGAATACAAGCTGTTCAACAGTCACTTTCTCTCTCTCTCTCTCTCTCTCTCTCTCTCTCTCTCTCTCTCTCTCTCTCTCT
>JAJPUD010001008.1:240325-292841 GCA_023553655.1 Myrmecobius fasciatus | reverse complement strand
TCTCTCTCTCTCTCTCTCTCTCTCTCTCTCTCTCTCTCTCTCTCTCTGTGTGTGTGTGTCTGTCTGTCTGTCTCTCTTTCTTATTTTTGTCCCTTTCTCAATTGCTCCTCTATCTATCTGTTCTTTACTCAAAACTGAAAGAAAAGGCAAAACATCATAGAACCATTCCAGGTTTCGGTTGGTTGGGTGGTTGGTTTTGTCTCCTAATTCAAGCTCTGATATATAAGGGATTCCTTCTTTTCCAGATGTGATTTAAGTATGGAAACAAACAAAAATGAATGAAATTAGAATCCAAAAGTGTGCCCTAGTAGCCTGACTTACTCCTATTAAGGTGAAAGGCTAGTGTGCTGAAGTGAACCTAAAGGAAAAAAATCCCCAGAACAGGACAAATGTGACTGCTAAGACAAATGTGATTATTGTCTTTTCCATTACATTTATCCTAAAGTTATAATCAATAACTTCCCAAATAAATCTAAAATCATAATTAATAGAGGAGTTAGTTTGCCTGTGCTGTAATTATTCCTATATTATATGCTATATTCCTATATTATGTTATAGAGTATAGCTAAATACTATATAGCTACATAATGCCCAAAAGCATTATGTCAAATTCAAAAACTTTTAATGATACAAATTTATATATCATAAGAATAAAGACAAGGAATTATTCCTGAAAACATCTACTTACTACCAAAATATCACAATATTTATGAAAGTGTGCAAAGCCTTTAAATGTGAGCTATGCTTGCTATTATGAAAAACACTATATAAAATTAAAATCATCTCTGGATGAGCCCTGGGTAGGATTTTCATAGTCAGAAATGATTGAAGCTTCACTGAAATAATGATGCAGGTACATGGGTGTGGTAATATAAGAGGAACATACAAAAGATCCTTGGGCCCAGAGTCATGAGGGCCTGGGTTCAAATCATATGCTGTGCCACAGTGGAGAACTTACATGACTCCTCAGGGCACCTAGTATCACCTTTCTAAAGTAATAATGCCTGTATCAGAGAGGTGCTCTAAGAAGAAAGGCAGGGAGGTTTAGTGGAGCAGGAAGTGGTTCTGGGGGGAGAGAACTTGGACGCCAGTCTTTCCTGACACACCATGATCTGGGGCACAGACCTGAACCTTTGCTCACTGTAAAGTGTGAGGTCCTGTTACTCTGTCCAGTTCTACCATAGGTCTTTGCTGGTCTTAAGGCGTGTAGATGAGCTACTACTGTGCAGGATGCTTTTACAAGGCTAGTATAAATTTCCCAAAGGTGATCTAGGCCTCGGAGAGATCTGGGAGTTTTCTGGGCAGGACATAGATTAGGGGCCTATCTGGGTCACATAGGAGGCAGAATCAGGAGCATGATTTCTAATAAACAGTCCCAATGAGGCAAAAGAGAAAGCACGGGAAAGAGAAGAAGTAGAGAGCCAAATAAATTGGCTGGAAAAAACCTGCAGAAAAGGCAGGAAGGGACTGAGTAAGGGGCAGTAGCCTGCCAAGAAGACAGATTTCCTTGTTCTTGCCCACAGTACCACCTCTTAATCTGGGCCCTATACTGACCACACCCTCGACATTCTGATGAACATGGGCCATCTGCTTGCTTCCTTCTAGCTTAGACACCACACCATCGTTAATTCTATGATTGTTCTCCATTCCTCAGAGCTTTAGTTTGGTGCAATATTCATTGTGGAAGTTTCTACAGGGGATGAAGCAAAGGTCCCCATATTTTAGTGTCAGACTCAAACTTCCCAATCCATTAAGCACCAGAATTAAAACCACATTATTCAGAAAGTCTAGTATTTCCCTCACCAAGAATTCTTGTTTATACAAAATGAGTGAAGTGAGAAGCATCTGATAGGTAAACATCTGAGTTGAGGTAGGGTGAAAAACTGGTAGATGATGAGATATAGCCTATTAAAAGCTGGTATCTCTTTTATCAGTATGCCATGCTCCTCACTAGCTAATTGCATGATCATTAATGTATTGCCCTCTTGAAAGGCACATCAGTGCATTAGCCAACCAGGCCAGGTACCTGACTTGCAAAGGCTCTCCAAGGATTTGATATTGGTTGGTTCCCAGTTGTTTGAGGCTCTTACCCCTCCTATGATTTCATGTATGTCTGTCTAAAATGTCTATATCTCCTTAGATAGCTGTAGAATCATCAGAGAACACAGTATGGAATAAGAAAACAGGGAAAAACTAGGGATAGAAACCACAGTTCATGTGTAAAGAAATATTTTGGGTGGATGAGTCAAATGTACTTTTATGGCAGAATTCTGCCATGGAAAGCTGTGTAAACAAGGATTTTTTTAAAAATAGTATAAAAATAGCACTTCTGGGATGTTCCAGATTTAATCTTCCCATCAGTTTGGAGATTATAAGTAACAAAAAGGTAAACTTTTGCTTAGGGATGATAAATAGTAAAGTTTCAGAAGAACACTTATTGGAAGTGAAGCAGGTAAGGAGATCATGGCGCCTGAAAAATCTCTGAGACACAGGCAACTAGTCTTAGAAGTAATGAAAAGTCCAGTGGGAGAAATAAAATTCTCTCTCCTGAACAAACGAATGTATGAATGAATGGAGTGAAAAAGCCTGTATTAAGCTATATACCAAGTACTATGCTAATTCCTGAGGATACAAATAGAAAATGGAAATAGTCACTCCTCTCAAAGAGTTCAAAACCTACCTAAGCAAGAAAACACATAAAAGAAAGTTCTGTCTAAAAGCAAAGGGAGGGCTCTGGAAATCTTAAGGGCTCCGTAACGAGAAGGATAGCAGAATGTTATTGGTCCACCATGAAGTCTAACATTCTTGCCACCCAAGATCAAAGGGAAGTCAGTATAAGCTGCATCAAGACTGCTAGTTTTTTCATGGGATCTGTGGCTCAGGCAACCACTTAACAAAACATACTTATCAGCTGAATGTCATTTGGCATGTGCAGCCAAGAAAACTCCCGAACAATTGTTTTTATGAGATTTTGACAACCAGTAGCCAGGCTGTTGGAGCACAGATGGTGCATCATTCACTAGGCTTTTCTTGGGTGGGCATGTGGGGATGGGAAGAGGGACAGAAATGGAGATGCATAAACCGGTCTCACCTTCAACCCCCCCCCACTCTTTCTTACAACAAAAGACTAGTACTAATGTGAAACATGAACAGCTGGGACTGCCTTCTGGTAGATGAATCACAGAAAATGACCAAGGTGAAGTTGTTGCAAAGTTTTCCACCTGCAGATGTCTGCTGATGGTGATTGCTCTTCTGGGTATCTTTATTCTGGTTTCTACAAAACAACACCTACATAATAATTGCAATACGCTGGGATCTAGGAGATGGTAAAAATCAAACCTAAAAACCAATACTTAATGATTCTGACATTTGTTGAGTTTGAGGGTAATTTGGAGTTGTCCAGTGTTCTTATAGTTTCAGGGTTCCTTCTAGATCAGGGATTCTTCCCTTTTTTGTGGGTCATGGACCTCTTAGATAATCTGGGAAAACCTATCAACCCTTTCTCAGAATAAAGTTTTTAAATAATTGGAAGAAATTCTCAATTTCAGTTAGAGGTTACTTAAGGCAAATCTGCAAGCATTTATTAGGTACACGATGTTACATCCAGATACAAAGAAAGACAAAGACATTCCTTTCCTCTAAGGAGTTTATAATCTAATGGAGAAGGTAATACACAAACAACTATGTATAAAAAAATGCATACAGAATAAAATGAAGAGAAGGCACTAAGTGGAACATGAAAGGTTTCTTGTAGGAGATAATAAAAATTAAAATGTAATTTTTCCCACCCAGTTCCACAGATTCCCTTGAAATCTATCGCTGGACCTCAAGTTAAGAACCTTGCTGTGGACAATAATTCTAAGTCTCAGAGGGGATCTTAAGTATAATTAGATTCTTCTCAAAAATATAGTTCTTTTCAATCAAGGCTAATTTGTGGAGAAGGAAGAATAAGGACAGGACAAAATGAAAACAAGCTTTTTTTTTAGCTCTCAATCCAATATTGGATGTGTTAGTTTCTATTATGAAGGGCTTATGCCTTCTGTAAACTGAACAATCTAAAACAAGAGTGAATTTGAGCTAATACTCAAAGGTGAATGAGGATCACAAATGTCTTAGAGTGCTTAAATAAATTAATGAGGCATCAGTGATCACTTAATGAGGCACAGTGAGTGCCTAGCACTCAGACTGAAAAGACTAAAATGAAAGTTTCTGTCCCCAGGAATTTTAAATTCCATCAGCAGAAACAAAATGTATATTTATAAAAATAAATACAAGGTAACTTTGGAGAGAAAGTCACTAATAGCCAAGAGAATAAAGAAAGATTTTATGTAATATGAAATCTGAAGAAAATGAAGTATTCTAAGAGACAGAGATGAGGACACCTTTGAGACATGCAAAAAACTGGGACAGAGAAACAGAATCAGGGCAAAAAAAAAAGGTCATCAGGAAGCAATGATTAGGCCTTGCTAAGTTCAGGGAGCTACTACTTTTTTTATGGACATGAGTATCCTCCACATTAACACGACCTCAAAATGTTATAAGTACATCTATTCTCCTCTTTAGCCTCTATCATAACACGGAATGTCCATTTCCTCTCCAGAACCCAGTATTCCTTTAGCTTACTGAATGGCTGGATCAAATAATTGTGCTGGTCAGCATCCCAGCAGTACATGAAAATATTGTCTATTTAGGTTATCAGTACCAGGTAATAACAAGGATGATGGCAACTATGGTGATGTTAGCTAGGGTTTCTATAGGGCTTCAGGATTTGCAATCTACAAACCTTGCATATTTTACTTCATTTGATCCCAGGCCCTGAAAAGATGGATTAGATGTGTGGGTTGAGTGAGCATGGAGAACAAAGGATGTCACTGAGATTGCAAACAGGGTGAAAGGAAGGCAGTCCATCCCCTTGGCAGCAACAGAGAAATTGGAACAGGGGAAGGTTTAAGCCAAATGTAACGAGTCCTGTTCTGGATACGCTGAGTTTGAGTTGTCTACATGGCATCCATTTCAAAATGTCTAGTAGGGAGGAGGCAATGTGGGACTATAGCTCAGGAGAAAAACTAAGAATGGATATGAAGATTTGGGAATCATCTTTTTAAAGATGAATTGAATCCACAGAAGCTGATTAGATCTGAGTGAGTGTGGAGAGAAAAGAAAAGGTCTAAGAACACAACTCTGGAGGACAACAACAGTTAATAAGTATAACATGAAGAAAGATGCAAATAAAGAAGAGTGAGCATCATCATCCCTCAGACAGGTAGGAGAAACAAAGCATGAGAGCTTGCTGTGGCAAGGAGACACTGTCAAAGAGAAGATAGTCAATAGTGCTCCACGGATGCAGAGAGGTAAAAAAGGAAGGAGAAAAGCAATTAGATTTAGCAAATAAGAAATTGATGGTGATTTTGGCAAAAGCAGCTTCAAATACACAGGGTTTAGAGGAGAATGAGAGAAAAGGAGATAAAAATGTCAAATGTGGATAGCTTTTCCAAAGATCTTAGCTGAGAAGGGAGGTGAAAAATAGGATGACATCTGACAACACTGTAGGCTTAAATGAGCCTTTTTTAAAACAAAGGATGTAAGATGTGGGCATTTTTTAAAGTCATCAGATGAGGAATAATTATATGAAGATCAAAGATTAGAAAGGAGACTAGTACTCTGAGCTCAAAATTTTTCCACCATCAGCTCATATGGCAGCATGTCAGGCCTTCATTGGCTGCTGACAAGCCATGTTAAGAACCAATACAAACTATATCTCTCTTCATACTGTGACTACTCTACTGGAGGCCCTTATGATCGCCCACCTAGGGCAGCTAGTGTTCCCGCATGAATGTTCTCCCCTGCTCAATCGACTTTTCATAATGCTGCCAGAGTAATCAGATTATTCTTCTACCTACGAATGTTTAGTGATTTGCCATCACCTCCTTACTACAGTTCCAACTCCTAAATCTGATATTCCCTATATCATGTACCGCACTGGTGCCAGTCCACTTTCCCAGTCTTATCTCACATTAACCAATGTCCTCGTTATACCAGATGAACCGGATTATTTTCTATCCCTCTCAAATAGCCTGTGCTCTCATACCCCTTGACTCATGGCATTTCCCACATCTGGAATGCTTTACCTTTCACTCACCTTTGAAATTCCTATCCATCATTTCAAGGCCAACTCAAACACTACCTTCTCCCAGTCTTCCATGAATCTTCCAGTTGGCTTTTTTCATTCCTTTCCTTGTGGCAGAAGCCATCCCTCGAAGCAGGAGTGGAGCCCCGTGAGTTAGCTTCTGCTATGGAATACTGCACATTCTACTTAACTGTGCTCAGTTCTCTTCCCTCTGCTAGGTCTGTCAGCTCCATGAGGATGGGGACCATACCGATAGAACACTGCTCTGTACATTAATAAATGTTTGATGAGCAACATTGCGAGAAGTTAAGTCAGGGACTACGTTAAAGTAAAAACAAGCTAAAAACTGATCAGGCAGTAATCTCAGTAGGGCAAATAGAAGGTAAATTCAGAAATACAAAGCTATGGAAATAAACCGGAGTAGGAATCAGACAAATGAAAGAGAATTGGGAAAAGTTCAGGTTCTTAAGGAGACAGAAGCAGGAGTCATGCTTTTTCAAACCATGATGATTCTCTGATTATGCTCACTTTGTCTTCCCATATACAAACCACTTAATTCAATGCCACGTGGCTGTTTACTTCCTTGCAGTTGTATATGATTTGAACTCTTATGGTATTTTATCTATTATGGATTAATAACTTACAATATGTAATGTCTCATAAAAGTGGCACCATATTCCCTCTATATTCTGATTCCACTAAGTGGTAAACAGATTGAGGGCCACAGCAAAGACAAATTTAGGCAGGGTGAACAAGGACAGCATGCAGCTGGATAACGGTACATACTCCATTCCATCCTGAGAAATGATGCCAGTGCTGTTGGTTGTCAACCAGTGTTGAGGTCACAACAATCGACTACATTTGTTTCCTAGAGCTTTCTGTAACCACTGTGCAATCAATCTCACACAACACTTGGTAGGCAATCACAGAGTAACTTGGAAAATGCAATTCTGGAGTTACTCTCAATTTATTAAATTGTTTTGCACTGACCTAAGAAGTTAAACTTGAATATAATTAATTCATGAACTTCAAGAAACAGGGCATTCTAGAAAAGCTAGCAGGTTAACTACCTAATAACCAGAATGTGTAAAGTTCTTCCCTGTATGTTGGCTACAATCTCGCAGTATATATCTTCCATTATGTTAGGAGAAAAAAATGAAAAACCAAAGAAGACTTTTGTCTTCTGTTTTTGGCAGTGGATAAAAAGATGTTTTCTGTTAATAAGAAAAGGGCCATTTTTATGTAATATAGAAAATTTCTGTACCTGGACCACACTATATTCAGACTAGATAACTATGGAATAAATTATCTCCCTGGTTTACTCACTTCTCCTTCCCTAAAGCCAATTCTGCCTTTATCTTTTTCTTCCTTTCTTGAGCATTTCTTATCCTTTTTTTCCTGAATGCACCCATTTTTATTTCATATAGTGAATTTGCTCTTGCCCTCAAAGGCTGCCTGTCTAAACAAAAATGACAGCAACAGCCATACACTAATTTTAGTATCTATGGGTTATAAGAGAAATAGAAAACTTTTAGGCAAATTTGTAGGTAAATATACAGTCCACATTGTCTCTAAATTCTAAGATGACTTTTTTCAAAAAGAGAATCAGGCTTTATATAAAATCAGGACAGTCTCAAAACTGTAATTCATTACTAATTTCAGAAAGTCAGGATTGATAGATATAGGAGATGGATATTCATAATCCAAATATATTATGGTAATTAGCAATTATAGATTTTCAAAATCTCATAGATTAGGCAGTATCCACCATGACATTCACAATGTAAATACAACCAGACTAAAAGAAATCTGTCTCCTCCCCTCCATGGGTATAGAGTAAGATGGTTCTGGAGATAACTGCTTTATGTATGTTAGAATTTCAAGGAAATAAATGAATGATTCAGATCTAGACTATTCAGTTACTCCCTATTCTTCATGCTCAATAATATCCTCACTCATTTCTCCCAATATCTATGTTATAAAAAACAACAAAACTAAATAGGTTTAAAAAAAAAAAGAAGCAGCATCAAACCCAAGTTCCTGTGGTTCTACCCGATTTTAATTCAGTTCTCAAAATGAGTTTCTTAATGTAATCAAAACTGAAATGCTGACCAGATCTTAGAAATAGAAATCCTGGATTCAAAATCTGGGTCTCATGATTATTAGCTATGATGGGCAAGCCAATTACTCTCTTTGGGTCCATTTCCTCACCTGTAAAATGGGAATATTAAGGCTAGCCTTGTCTACCTCACAGAGGAAAGCTGGACTCTGAGGTTGCTTCTAGCTCTAGTTCTATGCTTCTATATAAATAGTGGTATATTAGCTGCTGTGGAGGAAACAAAGAGATATAAAACATATACTCAAGAATCTCACAAGCACAATGGGAAGATAATACACATACACAATACTTGAGCAATGATAAAAACAAGGTTGTACATGTGTACAAGCCAAAATTGCTTATATGACAGTGTGATAGAAAGAGGGAGAGTTCACTGGGGATCCAAGTAATCAGAGGTTTCCTGGAAAAGGAAGGCCTGAACAAGGTCAAGAAATAGGATTATTATTATCTAAATTTGTAATTTGTGTTCCTTTTGCCTCATCTCACTTTTTCATCTTCACCTTACTTTCTGTCTAAAGGCCAAAACATACATTGACACACATATATATTCATACATATATGGGTGAATTAGTCTTTTTTCCAGCTGTTCTTGGAACAGGTCAGATTGCTACACAGGGGATGTTTGATGTGCCAATTTAACCACATGTGTCTTAAAGTTTGCCATTACTGCCCTAAAAAACTGTAGGAAAAAGTAATAATGGCTTTATTCATTTTTTGCCAAAAGACTTGGTCTTTCAAAAGGAAGAAATATGGATTTAGTTGAAAAGAATGTCTGTGCCATATTGAGATGAGATTTGCCAAAAATACATGAAATTTGGATTTTTTTGTATCTACTTTTAGCTCTACATTTACCAGCATACCCTTCCAGCTTTTTGAGCAGTCATTTTACTACTAAAATGTTAGAAGTTGAAAATAATTCAGGTAAACTGCTCCCAGCTGCCTCTGTGGATGGCAGAAAATGCTGCAGCTACAGTGAGGGGCATAAATCTTCCCAGGTGGGAACAGTGGTTAAGTACTTTTTATTGCAACCAACAGGGTCATTTATGACTCTTCCACTACTTTTCAGAAGCCTTCACAGGGGCTCTGGTAACTAATGACAATAAGGATAGACCACAATAAGGAAGACTGTGTGAATAAAAATTTTCCAATTTCCTCCTCAACACCAAAAGAGAGAGGGAGGGGCTGAAGACTGAGTGGAAGGAAAAGTAGCAAATAATCATGATTATTTATTCATAATAAATGAAGAATTCTGAATAGCACAAAATATGCAGGGAAACAGAATGATATGGAAGAAAGAGTACTGACTTTGGGGTCAAAGGACACAGGGTCAAATTCTGCCTCTGAGACATGAGTGACTTTGGTCAAGTCAGATTCAATTTCCTCATCTGTGTACACACACACACACACACACACACACACACACACACACACACGGGTTTTCCTTACTCCAGGCCCAGCAATCTATTGATTGAGCACCTAACTGCCACTGTTCAAGTCATGGGTATTGTATGTCTCCATATAGATTTTTTTAACATATATACATTTTTATTGTTTCATCATTTTTCACTTGTTTAACTCTTCATGATCCCATTTGGGGTTTTCTTGAGAAAGGTACTGGATTGGTTTGCCATTTCTTTCTCCAATTCATTTTATAGATGAGGAAACTAAGGCAACAAAGTTAAGTGACTTGCTGGATTGCTCAGGGTCAACAGCTAGTAAGGATCTGAGGTCACATTTGAACTTGAGAAGAGGAGTTTTCCTGACTTCAGTGCTGGTACCCTCTCCAATGGACCACCTAGATAACTATAAAAATATAGATAGAGAGATAGATAGATAGACACAGAGAGAGATATGATAGACAGAGAGATGTACACATATATGTATATGCATATACACAAACATAAATATATTTCCTTTAATAACCAAAATAATTAAACTTCTGCATTCTTAGCCAAAAGTACTACATATGTGTGTATTAAATATGTGGCTAAATTGGCATATCAAACATCCCCTAAATAGCAATCTGCCTTTTTCCAAGACAGTTGGAAAAAGCTGCCTCATCCTTAAGATATTTGCTGGCCTCTTGGCAGAGAGTAAAGAAAAGATCAAATAGGAGGAAAAGGCAAAAGGAAGATAAGTCACAAATTTAGATAATAATAATCCTACCTCATGATTTTGCTTAAGTCCTCCTTTCTCCAGGAAGCCTCTGATCACTAACTGACTATGGGAGTTCTTTCTCTTCTACCACACTGACATAAGTTTATTTTAGCACAAAAACATGTGAAATCTTGTTTTTAATCACTGCTTAAGTGTTTCTTATGTGTGTATATTTTGTATATATTATATATGTTTATATACTATATATTTATCCTAAATATACATAATAGACCTACACATATAATGTTTCCTTAACAATCCTCTGAATAGGTAGAGTAAATGCTTATTTCCATTTCACAAATGAGAAACATATAGAGAGATCTGCACTGGATTGTCCAAATGACTTATACAGTGGCAGCTAGTAGAGTTCTGAGTCTGGAGTCAAGTGAAGCAAAATTCAAATTTTTCTGAAACACTTCCTAGGTAGGGGACTCTGTGCAAGTTATTTAACCTTTCTGTCTAAATTTCCTACTTTATACAATAAGAATAATCTATAGCACCTATCTCCCAAGGTTATTATTAGGATAAAAAGAGATAATATTTTTAAATTGCTTAGCATAATGCTTGGTACATAGTAAGCACTTAATAAATATCTATTCTTCCTCTCTTCACTTCCCTAGTATTATGGTAGTAAGTTTTAGAATAAGGACTTAAATTCAGGTCTTCTAATTCGAAGAGTCTAGGCCTCTTTCTACTATGCCACAGCACTCATGATTATAGATATAAATATAGATAAACTGGATATATTTATATTAATAGCTAGTGCATTCTAATTTTACTTGTAGAACATATACTTTTCACAATAGTACTATTCATATGTAAGTATGAACGCCAGACTTTTCTATATTGTATATAGTAAGGATTTATTTTTACATTTTTTTCATTTGTAGATCTTATTATCTGAATTTTTGGACTATCTTTGCTTCATAAGCTACAAAATGTCCTTGCTAAAAAAAAAATGCATCTTTGCTTTGGTACTTAATCAAGGTTCAGTATTGACCTGACACCCAGTTCTAAGAATTAAAACAGTTTCTTAGCCCTTCTCAGCTGTAGCGCTTTATGGTGTTATGCTCTTTTCTCTCCTAATTTATATGTGATTTAACTTGTAGAGTCTTGCCATCATTTATCTTTTGATATGTTGTATTCAGTAAGCATTGCTTTTAGACTGCTAAACTAGCTGCCTTTCAGAACCTCCCACTTGCAACTTCTCTATTTATAAAGCTCACATCATATGTGCTTCAAAGTTGATCACTGCTAAAAATGACAAACTTTGGCAGATCAAGGATTTCAGAACCTTAATGTAGGATAGAAACTATAATTTACATCATTCTATAATAAGAGCTAGCTATCTTGCCTATAATGTTTTCTAGGAAAAAAAATTTCACAAAATTCAGCCAACAAGCATTTATTTAATGCCTACTCAGGCTTGCCCTGCCAGGCTCAGAGCTGGGAATACAAAGAAAAGCGAAAGACAGTCCCTCCTCTTATGAAGGTCACATTCTGATGAGAGAGACAACATTTATATATAGAAGAATGGAAGTGATAACCGAAGGAAGGTGTCATAATTAGAGGAATCAGGAATATTCCTCAGTAATTATTCTAAATTTTAAAAGCCACAATTCTCAAGAAATTTCTCTTCATAGCGCTATCTTAATGGGCTCTATTTTCAAATACTTTAATCATCTTTGTTTCTTTTCTTTGAACTTTCTCCATATTATCTATATGGCATTTTTGACCTTAGTAATACAAAAACAAACAAAAAACCATACAACCTTCTTAGAAGGGACTTGTAATTCTCTTTCACCCATTCATTCTTCAGGATTAGATTATTTAATTTCCAATTAACTTTTGGTCTATTTTCTCCTGGCCTTATATTGCAGGTGATTTTTATTGCATCATGATTTGAAAAAGATGCATTTATGATTTCTGTCTTTCTGCATTTGATTTTGAGGTTTTTATGCCCTAACACATGGTCAATTTTTGAATAAGTTCCATGAACCGCAGAGAAAAAAGTAAACTCCTTACTATCTCCATTCACTTTTCTCAAAAGATCTATCATACCTAACTTTTCTAACAATTGGTTTATCTCCCTAGTTTCTTTCTTAATTGTTTTGTGGTTTGATTTATCTAATTCTGAGAGAGCAAAGTTGAGATCCCCCACTAGTATCGTTTGGCTGTCTATTTCCTCTTGCATCTCTCTTAATTTCTCCCCTAGGAATTTGGATGCTGTTCCACTTGGTGCATATATATTTAGTATTGATATTGCTGTATTATCTATGGTACCCTTTAATAAAATATAGTTTCCTTCCTTATCTCTTTTGGTTAGATCTATCTTGGCTTTTACTTGATCTGAGATAAGGATTGCTATCCCTGCTTTTTTTTGTTCACTTGAAACATAATAGGTTCTGCTCCAGCCTTTTACCTTCATCCTATATGTGTCACTGTGCTTTAGATGTATTTCTTGTAGACAACATATTGTTGAATTCTGGTTTTTAATCCAGTCTGCTATCTGCTTCCGCTTTATGGGAGAGTTCATCCCATTCACATTCACAGAATAACTAATTCTTTATTTCCTGCCATCTTATTTACCCAAGTTATGTTTTTCCCTTTCCTTTCCCCTTTCTCCCTTCCCCCCTCCTCAGTATTTTGCTTTTGATGACCCCCTCCCACAAACAATCCTCTCCCCCTTTAGAGCCCCTCCCCCTTTTTTTACTCCTTTCCCCTGATTCTTCTATTTTCCCTTCTATTAGTCTATCCCTTTCTTTTCCTCCTTTCCCTCCCACTTCCCTATAAGGAAGGGCAAGTTTCTCTGTGAAACCAAATGTGTCTGATATACACTTTCAGAGCCCAACCTGATGAGAGTAAGATTTACACAATGCTCATCCCCCTCCCTTCTTTCCCTCAATTATATTAGGTTTTCTTTGCCTCTTCATGAGATTTTACCTTATTTTTACCTCCTTTTTAAAAAAAAATCTTATTTTACCTTTTCCCTCTTTTCCCCAGTATGATAGCCTTTCCCCCTCTAGTTTTCTTTTTCATATTATTGAAATAATATCAAATTATACCCCCAACCTTTAATTATCCCCATAGTAGAAATAAAGTTCTCAAGAGTCCTTTCCTTTTTACCTTTTTATGCATCTCTTGAGTTCTGTGTTTGGATGTCGAATTTTTTGTTCAGATCTGGTCTTTTCATTAGAAATAGGTGAAATTCACCTATATCATTGAATGACCATCTTCTTCCCTGGAGGACAATGCTCATTCTAGCTGGATAGATTATTCTTGGCTGTAATCCAAGTTCCTTTGCCCTTCTGAATATCTGGTTCCAGGCCCTTCGATCCTTCAATGTGGAGGCTGACAGATCCTGTGTGATTCTAATTATTGATCCTTGGTATTTGAATTGTTTCTTTCTAGCTGCTAGCAGAATCTTTTCCTTGGTGCGATAGTCCTGAAATTTAGCCGCAATATTCCTTGGGGATTTAATTTTGGGGTCTCTTTCAGGGAGTGATCGGTGAATTCTTTCCATGGTGATTTTGCCTTCTGATTCTACAACCTCAGGGCAATTTTCTTTCAGGATTTCCCGGAAGATAGTGTTTAGATTCTTTTTTTCATCATGGCTTTCAGGAAGTCCAATAATCCTTAGATTGTCTCTCCTAGATCTATTTTCCAAGTCAGATGTTTTTCCTAGGAGATATTTCATATTTTTTTCTATTTTTTTCATTGTTTTGTTTTTTCTTAACTGATTCTTGAAGTCTTATTGAGTCATTCACTTGCATTTGTTCAATTTTAATTTTTAATGTGTTATTTTCTTCACTTACCCTTTTTAGCTCCTTTTTGTAACTGGCCAATTGAATTTTTTGTTCATTGCATTCTTTTTCCAATTCACCAATTTTTTTTTTCAGTAAATTGGTGTCTTTTTCATATCTCTTTTGGAGGGCTTCTTGCACTGATCTCAGTTCATTTCCCCATTTATCATCTAGCTCTTGTTTGAGATTCTTTATGTAATCTTCCAGAAAGGCCTTTTGAAAGGGGGACCAGGTTATATCTCCCTTGATGGCTTCCTCTGGAGTTGCTTTGTCTATAGGAACCTCAGGATCTGGGGTCTGCCCTTTGTTCTCTCCATAAAAGCTGTCTATGGTAAGAGCTTTCTTCTGCTTCTTACTCATTAAAAAAAAAAAAAACTTGGGGTCTGTGCAAAGCAGAGAGGCAGCAGCTGTGGTAGTTTGCCCTGGGGCAATTCTGCTAATTAACTTCTGGTGCCAAGTGGTAGGGCTATGACCTTGTGTTTGCAATGGGCTACAAACTGCCTTTTACAAAAGGCAAATCTGCCAGAGCTCCTGCCTGCAATCAGGGAACTGTGTCCCGAGTGCCTCAAAAACACTCACCAGCTATTTAGAGTTTCTGCCATGCTGAGTCCCGCCCAGTTTCCTGCCCTGTCTCCCGGACGCCAGGCAAACTGCTCACCTCCTCTGCCTGACTGAAACAGACCTTTATGAAGTTCTTCAAAGGTAACTTCTGCAAGCAGAATTTCTTAGTCCAAATATTTCTGGGTTCGTTGACTTAAAGATCAGTTCAGAGGCTTATTTTATTGTTGATTTGAGAGAAGGTCAGAGGAGGACACAGAGAGTCGCTCACTCCGCCATCTTGGCTCCCAGGGACTTGTAATTCTAAGGACAAGATAACTTCAAAATTCACAATAATACCCAATCTTAATACCTTGTTCCCTCATAGCTCCAATTACAAAGGAAAATCCCATACTGAAAGACAAAAATAATGAATTTTCAAAATATCTTCATTCTAAACTCAATGAGTTTTGTATATAACTTATTTAACTTCACAATTTTCCTGAAAAAAAAAATGGTTAAGTGTTATAATAATATCCAATTTACAAAGAGAGAAAAATTTTAATAAAACGTTCAATGACACATAAAGAAAGTTTGTCTCCTTAAAAAAATGCAAATTTGCTAGTACTGAGCATGTTAAGGAATTGAAAATCCTCTCCCAATAAAAAATAAAAATCCATAGATATTAAAAGGAGGAAAATTTAATGTTTCTATCATTGATTGTAATTCTGCTACCCCAGATTTAAAATTTATAATTTATAGATGAATGTAAAATAGAATACAATATCATATTAACAATCCCAAAGTTCTGAACCACATGATCAATTAAGTTAAATTATCATCTTTTATATTATATTTCTCACAATAATTCTTTCCCAAGTATTTCCATTTCAATCAGAAATTGTCATTTGTTTCTTAGATGTCTTATAAGTGCTGATAGTTTCTTTCATAGGAAAATGTTCTTAGCAAAGTTGTTACTGCTCATATAAATTTTTTATGCCATCATAAGTTAATCTCTTGATGAACACAAACATAATTTAGTGGTGAGCTTTGAAAAAAAATCTGATCAGGAACTGTGTGTATGTGGTCTGAGGACCAGTCTAATTAAATCTAAGAGGCTCATTGCCATGACCATGCAGAAAACAAGAACATGTTTTATCCATGGCATCTCTCACAGACTAACTCTGCACTGCTGGTAGGTAAACACATGATGAAATTACAGATTTCTTAAAAGTACTGAATTAAGTAACATCCATTCATTAACTCATTATTCATTCAGTAAGGATTTATCTACTATGTGAACAATTAGTGTATCAAGTACTAAAGACTCTACACAATTGCACTATCACTGGAAAGATATGGAACACTTACAGAAGTTATTTAACTGGTTCTTCTAATTCCAGATTCCCTCAAATATATCCTGCATACTATCAAGGGAATCTTCTTGAAATGATCTTTTATTATGTCACTCTCCTCCCTGAAAGTCTTCAAGAGTTCCTACTAGCAAAAAAATAAAGTTCATACTCCTTTTTTCCCTTGACATTTTGTGCTCTATCCAACCTTATTTCCCACTACTCCCTTAAATAAACCTTTTGCCACAGACTCATATAATCATATTTGTGTGCAACACACACACACACACACACTCCTTTGCTGATGTCGTTTTTTTTTTTTTTAATGAAATGCCTTTCTGGATACTATCCACCTTTCAAGTCTCATCTGCAAAGACATTTGTGACTATCCTCTTAATAGCAATAGCAACTATTATTTTTATCACTTATTTAAGTTCATCATATACTGGTTTGTATTATAAATTATGGTTTTTTCATGGTTAAATGTTAGTTTAATTTGACTAGTAAAAGTGTAAAATCAAGAAAACATTTGATATTTACATCATGAAATATGACATTCCAAACACTTCCTGGTGCCAACCTTCTAAGGCAACAGTTCTTAATTTGAGGTCCATAGACAAGTTTCAGGAGATCTATGCCCTTGGATGGGAAGCTTATTTTGATGACCATATTTCAATTTATTGAATATAAATAGAAAATAAATGCAATTTATTTCCTTTGTATTTTTGTATTTCCTCTGTATTTTATTTTATATATCTAAAACATTATTCTGAGGTATCAAAATGAATCTATGACAAAAATGATTAAGAATCTTTGCTCTAGGTAAAGAATTCCTTCACAACACATTCATTCTCATTCTTTCTTTTTCTTTCTTTCTTTCTCTCTTCCTTTCTCTCTGTCTTTCTATACACACATACACACACACACCTCTGAATTATAATTTTTCATTTCCCCAACTAAATAGTTTCTTAAGGTTAAGTACCACTTCTTATATATCTTATACCACTTATTAATATCCCTTATAATAGTTGCCAGCAAAATAGTGCATATATGTAGCCTTAAACATGTATGTATGTTAATTACTTGAAATTATTATGGATTATCTGTGCTTATTCATTTGTCTAATATTACCACTAACTTTGAGTTTTATTTTGCTAAATTCATACTCCCTGTGCGGCAAAACTTTTAAAGGCTTAATATTGTGTTTGTTTCTGTTTTGACAGATACTAATAGCACATTATAAATAATGACTGAGGTGGAAAATGATTATCTAAAACTACTTGCTTGGCTCATGCCATTTCAAATTAAAAAACAACTTTTTCAGTTGTTGAGATAAGTATAATAGAACACAATACATACCACGTAATAACAATAACACCATGTAAAAGATACAGGTCAAATCCTATTCATGGGAAGATAAAAACCATACATAATAAAGAATCTAAAATCTTAAATTTAATAGCCATTAATATATATGTATTTGTCTTATTATGCAACACCAATGCCTTTTTCTGTACATCACTCCATCACGAGAAGAGAAATCATGTAAGTATAAATACTATACAATATGAGATTAAAAGTAAGGAGACTGATATTTACATGTCTTTTATGAATTCATATTCCAGGAAGGCATGCTTGGGATAAGAGAAAAGGCTTGTACTAAATTCCCTGGGGAAAACTCTTCTGATGATTCCTCTTAAGCACACAGATTCCCTTAAGTATATAAAATGTTGAAGAATTACTGAAAGAATTACTACTGCCCTAATATAACTACTCATATGGATCAAGGCAACAGAATTCCCACTGTACCTAGGCATAAGCCCAAAGGAAGAAGAAAATCAAGATTGGGAAAGAGAAATAAGCTTCCTTCTAATTAATCAATGTGCAAATATGTAAGAAGGAACATTCTATAGTATGGAAAGGAAAATAAGTCTATTGGTCCCTTCAAAATATATGGCCAAGTGGCAAGGATCCAAAAGAATCAAATATAATAATCTATCCACTTAACATCTCAACATTTTTCAGAATTTTTATAGTCTAACTTCTGTATCAAAAGTTTATGAATAGTAGCCAAATAATATCAGACATTAAAATAATTGATTCTCCTTTTGTGTTTTTAGTAAGAAATCCATTAGTACTGTTGCTTACAATATAGCAAGTAGTTAATAACCTGAAAATAATCATTTCAAAGTTTAACCACTTTTTTATATAAAATTCAAATTCTCCATTTTCAACCACCTGCACAGAATCACAGAACCTTACCATCTAAGGAAAGTATCTTAAAGACCATCTAATTCAGACCATACTTGAATAGGAATTGTCACTAAACCTTTGCTTGCCAATCTCTATTGAGGAGAAATTCAATACTTCCTGAGCCAGCTCATTCTAATGGTTCTAATGGTTAAGAATATTTTCCTTATATAAAACTTAAATCTACTTTTAAGTAACTTCTACCCAGTGCTCCTAATTTCCACCCTCCGAGGTCTCTCAGAACAATTTTAACTCCTCTTTCATATGAAAACCTTGAAAATAACTAACAAATTTCTCTGTCTTCTCTTCCCTATATTTCTTACTCTCCTCATCTTTTTTCCACTTATGTATCAAAATCACTGAGTATCAGAATATATGTTGGTTTAATTTGGAGGGAGAGGAAGAAACCAAAATTGCTTGAAATTTTGAGTCTGGATGACTGGGACAATGGTGGTTTATAAACAAAAATCAGAAGGGGATTGAGAAGCCAGATTTTGGATGGGAAGATAACTACTGATTGATTTTTGAAGGGCTGTACAAAAAGATGGAGATATTCAACAGAAAGCTGGAAATATAAACTTGAAGCACTCAGAGCTTGAGGCTAGGGGTATAGCTTTGGGCATTATTTATATAAAACTAATAACTGAAGCACCGAAATAATTGAAATTAGCATGAACATTAGAGAAAAGAAAGGAAGACAGAGCAAAGCTCTGGCAAGTACCTACATCACAGAAAAGGGAAGAGAAATCCTTGGCAGCCAGAATTAGCAAAGAAGTAAGAACACAGGAAAGAATTTCAAAAATCAGGAGGTAGCTGTGTCAGATATTACAATTGACAAGACAAATGAGAAATATTTGACACTTAATTATTTGACATTAAATATGACAAATGGGAATTAACTGATCATTTTTGAAGGAGCAGAAAATAAATGATTAGAAAATGGAGACTATAGTATAGATTATTCTTTTCAAATGGTGTTTTTTAAAAGATAGCCAAAAAAGAGATTAAACCCAGGCAAGAAAGACTGAAGCATATTTATAGACAAGAATATCTGTAAACAGATGATAGTCAAAAATAGAAAAGAGTGAAAAGCAAGAAAGACAGAATTGATTATTCAAATAACATTACAGAGAAATCAGGAGTGGATGAAAACAAGAATAGAGATGGAGGGCTTGTCTTTGGAAAGTAAAGAAGAAAACTACTTGAAATAACAAAAGCAATTTCTCTCTCCTAAAACACCTATATTACTTTTTCAGAGTAACTACATGATTTATGTTATCATAGTTCAAAAATCTTCTGTTATACACCTAAAGTCTTAGAACACACATTTTTACTGTCATCTAACAAAATATCAAGAAAGCAATAAAGAAAAAAAAGCTCTGATAGCTTAAAACTGCACCAAAACTTTTTGGATGTCCTGTACAATGAACAAGTATCATGTCAATAAAAATAAAAGAAGCAATAGAGAGAAAAGTAGTTTTCAGAAAACTTGTCATGAGTTCCACTTGTCCAAAGAGCATTCAAAGATAAAACTGGAAGTCCTAGAAAAAGAAAGTGGGAAAAAATTTGTTAAGATTTTTACAAGTAACTATTCTTTCCATCAATGATGGTGGACTACAACACTACAGTGCCTATTGAGCTAGATGGGGAAGGAGAAATGTCACTGAAGAAAAAGTGTACTAGCTTATGAACTTGAAATTCCCACAATAAAAGCAAAAATAGAAAAAGTATATGGCCCAGACTAAATATATGAAAAAGGTTCATAAAGGGGGCAGCACAAATTTGAGAGCACTGGCAGAATAGTTCTAAAAATGTCTGACAGAAAGTGATCAAGAAAATAACCTGCTTTCTCATGTCTCCAAAATATTTATGGAAAAATACATACATATATCAAAAGTATTCATAATGAAAATATGAAAAGGAAACAGGTAGATTTCCTCACTAAATATTCTACAGTAGTCCAGCTCCAAAATCATTGACACATAGTATGTATTAAATGAATTCTTGACTAAATTGATTTAAAAAGTGAATTAACAAATGCATAAACAACCGACTGAGTTATAGAAATAAAGGAACCAATCTTACTGTTTATAAACTATAAAAATAGTATTTGATTCAAAGGGTAAAATCATCCCTATGCCAACCAAGTATCTTTTATAAAATAGCAATACCACCTAAGATTCCTTGAAAGTTACAATAAGAGTTAATTTTGTTTAACAATTCTTTTATTACTAATATCAAGTAAAGTTGAAGACAGGGAAACACATGCTTGACAAGTTTATCATTGAAATAGGAGACCAATCCAATGTAAGACGCAAAAGGAATTCTATATAGATAGTGAGGTTCCCCCTCACAAATACTCCTGTTTATGGATAAAACCGTATTGATCGTGCCAAGTATTCAAACCCTCGAGTGCCTCTGAATTGAGATCATTGAGCAGTTGTGCCTATTTACAAAGGAAAAATCAAGAGGATGAAGAATGACTATTGTCCATGTTATGCAATTGAAGCTCAATAATAAGTATATATATATATATATGTATATATATATATATATATATATATATATATATATATCTTGGGCTAACATTGCAAACAGACAATGAACTATGAAGCTAGGCCTGCTACTCTATCATAGTGTCACCTAGCTGCTTGTTCTTCATCTTATAGACACATCAGTGCAATATAAAGTATAATAGACCATAATGATATATTTTTCTCCAAGCTATTTCTTTTAATTTCTGAAGATAATTTATTTTACACAGCAAAACTTCCTTTTATCTCTATAAATTAGATCTATTTATTATTTCTTCAGTATTATATTCTATTTTTAGATCAATAAAAACACATTACTCTTTTTTCCTTTTAGTTTTTTTATTTTTCTTTTAAAAATATGTTGTATCACAGATCTGGAGAACAGATCAAGAAGAGAAAATATAATAATAACTGGACTCCCAGAAAGTTGTGACCAAAAGTAGAACCTTGACACAATAATGCAGGAAATAATCCTAGAAAACTGAAGAGAAAGTAGAAATAGAAAAAAATTCACTGATCACCACTTTAAAGAGATCCTTTTTGGAAAACACATAGGAATATTATTGCCAAATTTCAAAAGCTCCAGATCAAAGAGAAAATTTTGCAAGAAACAAACAAACAAAAAATTCAAATATGCTGGAGCTACAATTAAAACTATACAAGACTAATCGGCATCTACAATAAAAGACTACAAACAAGCAAAAGAACTAGGCCAAAAATATCATTTCCAACAAAATTATCAATGAACTTTCTCTCAATCAAACCTGAACTTAACAGAAATTTAACATATAAGAGCCAATATCAAAGAGCAATTTAAAAAACTCAAGGACAAATTGTTTTTTTCTACATGTTTAAGATTTATATCAACAATAGGATAAGCTCAAAATAAAGGAGATTAGCAAGAGTAAAGATAAAAATAATAATTGTGTTATTCAAATGAGGTGCAGAGGAATAGACACAGAGGTATTAGAGAGGGGAGGTGGACTCGTAGTCCTGAAAACCTACTTGCATCAGGAATGGGTTCAATAGACACTACATATATACTTGAGGGGTATAGCACCTTCTAAAATCTATAAAGAAATAAGGGGGGGATGGGCAAATGGGGAAGCAAAGGGTGAGGGAAGAAGACAAGGGAGAGATCTCTGGTTGGGGGGGAGGTTAAGTAATAGTAAGCCAAGTTGTGGAGCAGAATTCAATGAAAGAGTAGTATGTGTATATGTGAGTCTATCTATGTACTTATATAGCTACATATCTATACATGAATATATTTTTTCTTCATTGTAGCTTGCTTGGCGGTGATGAGGGAGATGAAAGGGAGATAATGTGCATATCTATGTGTTTGTATATCTCTAGATATGTATATATGAATATATCCTTTCTTAACTACAGCCTCCTTGGGGGTGGTGGGTGGGATGAAAGAGGGGGGGAAAATAAAGTAAATAAGGTGTGCAGCAGAGAACAAAAGAATAATTTATAAGAAAGACTAACATGAATATAATTTATTTGGGGCAGCTAGATGGCGCAGTGGATAGAGCACTAGCCCTATAGTCAGGAGGACCTGAGTTCAAATTTGGTCTCAGACACAACACTTCCTAGCTATGTGACCCTGGGCAAGTCACTTAACCTCAATTGATTCAGCAAAAAAAAAAAAAAAAAAAATTTACACACACATACCTTTATGTGTGTATATATATGTATATATGTGCATATATACATATATACACAAACACACATATTCATACTTATTTTTATTTGTACTTTATTAAATTGATATTTGTTGTTATTTATTTTGAATCCTCCCCGATGTTCTGTTGGGCACATAATAATGTTCTTTTGTTTTGTTTCATTTTGTTTTGTATTGCTTTTATCTTTTTCTTTTTGCTTATTCTGTTTCTTCAAACAAAATAATTTTGGGGGAAAAAATGTACCACTCCTGAGAGAATGTAAGCTCCTTAAGGTTGGAGATTGATTCATTTTTTTCTCTGTATATATACAGTACTTGGCATATTAGTGTCTGGCATATAACAGGCACAAAATACATGTGTGGAAGAGAAGGAATTTTATGATTTTTTTATATTTAGATTTGTCATCCAGTTTATTTTGTGTGTCATGAGAGGTTTGTAAGCAAAGTTATTTTTTTGCCTTCTAGCCAATTGGTTTTCCCAATGCTTTTTATTGAAGAGCACATTCCTGTTATTGTGGGTTTATTACACATTAGTCCTTCATAATGCAGATGTTCTATTTATGGATTTTCTATGCTATCCTATTAATCTAATTTCTAATACTAAGCAGTTTCTAATAATTACTATATAATATTACACTTCAATATTTAGTGATGCTAATTCCTTCCTTTATGGATTTTCTCTTTCATAGCTTTTCATATTCTTGTGTTTGTTTTTTCCATATGAATTTCATCATGGAAAAATTAACCAAAATGTAAACTCTTTCAGAGCCAGAACTATTCTGTTTAGGGATTACTATTATGTTAGCAAAATTAAAATTAACTCATCATCTTTCTCTGTTTTGAAACGGTTTTATATAGTAGAGAATTATCTGTGCTGTAAATATTTTTGATGACCAGATTTAAGAAGACCTTGAATGCTAGACTAGGCAGTTTGAACTTGGAAATCCATCTAACCATTTTACCATTTTGCAGAGCTAGTTTTTAGTAGTCTTGAGATTTGTACTTCTATAATTGTTCCATTTAAATCTTATCTTTCGTATTTTATTATTGTTGGTTTTAGTATTATGTACTTTTGTAGCTAATTTTACATTTCTTTGAGATCTTCAAATTTGCTGGCATGGAACATTGTGAAGTAATTTGTGATAATTTTTTCTTGATTTCTTTTGACTTTATAGAGTTCCCCTTTATCTTCATTTGGAATGGAAGGAGGGAATGGGAAGTCATTTAGGTTTTCTCTCTTTATTAAAAACTCAACTATTTACCTCCTGTTTTCATAAAGAATACTGAGCTTACGTTGAGTGGGTAATTTGGGGTTCATGTTCATGCATGCTTCTTAATTTTCTAATCATTGTATATCTTTGGTCCTCCTCACAAAATGAAGTGTCCAAATTCTAGTTTTTCAGATTTCTATGACACACTTGTGAAACTCTGAAGTCATAGTCATGTTCTATCCTCCAAATCAGCCATTTAGATTTGTGTTTCCCAACAGTTCAGATTAACTAATAATTTTCAAACTTTTATTTTCAGTTGTCCTTTACTAAATACAATTTCATTTTCAATAGCAGTTGCTTCTGTGAATTTTTAAAGTCTTCCATTGTTTTCAACATATTGCCTTCTTCATTAATTTCTCTGGAGGTTTTTTTCATCTTTCAATTTTTATTTAAATTCCTTGTCTGCTTTTCTACTTTCATTAGGTTCTCCTTTTATTTCGTCTCATGATTTTCTTAGGATTGCTAATTCCCATTTAATTTCTATGAATAGGTTATTTATCCCCCTGAAAACAACTTTGGAAATTTGAAGGGCTCCTTTTCCCATCTCTGTTGTTTCTAAGACATTCATTAATTTACAGTATTTTTAATTGTCCCAATATATTCTTTTTGTATATTTTAAATTTTTGCTTATTTTAATTTTCCTATGTTTTATCTATATCTGTTTTCTTTGGTATTTCTACTTATTTTTTGTGACTCCTCTCATTCTGATAGCTTACATCAATCTCAGTCTATGCAATCTTTCAGGCGAAGAAAGGACAAGTATCCATTGTTAACCAGTCTACCAAGCATCTCCCCTACATGGGATCAACTTTTAGTCTTTTCCCTCTCTTTGGGTTCTACCTGGAACTTTTCCTTTTTTCCTTCAACTCTATCTTTTGCTAGCACCTTTTCTTCTAAAATCACCTTGTAATTGACTCTGTATTTATTATATTTAGCATTTATGTTTTCTTCCCTATTAGAATGTTAGCTCCTTGAAAGTAAACTATTTCTGCTACTTTTTTTACTCGAGCAATCAACTAATCATCAACCATTTATTAAGTGTTTACTCTGTGTCAACAGTATAGCAACTAATACAGAGTAAACACTTAATAAATGCCTGATGATCAATTGATTATTACAACCTCACCCTTTGCCATTATTTACACCTTAAGGTGGACAACATTTATAATTGTTATTGATTCTAATTTAAGGGCAGGGAAGAAAAGATTTTGGTACCCACTAAATATAGACAATTATGATGCAAAATTTTAACAAGTATATATGAGGAATATGTAAAATAGATTTGAAAAGATAGAGCAAAGAGAAATTAAAGAGGACTTTGAATTCCAAACTAGGAATTTTTAACTTTGTTTGGTAAGCAATAAGACGTTAGTGAAGGGTATAATCAAATCTCTACATAAAGAAAATTTGTTTTTACAGCACCAACAGAAATGGATTGGAAAAAGAAAGAGAAGGTAAGGCAACCTTTTAGGAAACTTTTGCAGTAGATAAGATAGGTAGATTAGAGCAAAAACAGGGGAATATAAAGGAGGAAATAGATATCAATAGAATTTTGAGATTTTAAAATTGATTGGATATAACAGATGAAAGAATCAAAGGTAGCACCAAATTTAGAATTTGGGTGGTTGGGTGAAGATGATACAACTTTTAAAGCGCAGGTTGAAAATGAAAAATAGTAAGTTTCATTCTTTTCATAAGTCTAGGAACAAGGATTACTATAATTAAATTTTAAATTTTATGTATGACCTTCATGGCATATAGGATTTGGAAGCTAAGGTGATATATGCCTCATCATCAGTAGGAAAAAGTGAGAGTCTTTTCTGGAATACAGGCAAGTATCACAGCTTCACTTTTGGGGCTTCTGTGAACTTCCAGAACCAACTCCCAGTTGCTAGCAATTATATAGAGGCATCAGAAGCAGATCCAAAGCCCAAGACACTTTTCCTTTCACCCCCAAAGGTCCTGAAGAAAAAGCAAGTCCTGAACTCTAAGTATCCTTGGGCCCATTTATCAGCAACCATATTCCTATCCATTTGAAACTAATTAACTGCTTACTATTGATTATCATTCTAAAAATTTGGCTTCAGTTAGGAAAAATAGGCTTTTTTGGGTGGGGAAGGTGCTTATTTTTTTCATTTTTCCGGGATGGCTGTTAACACCACAAAATACACAAAGTTAGGCAGTAATTAAGTATTAGGGGGGTGTCCAATGGGTCCCATGAAAACTGCTTTATTGATACAGAGTGAAACAAGCAGAGAACAAAGTATATTATATGCAGTGACTACAAAAAGTGGTGGAGAGGTAACAATTTTTTTTTATTTAAAGCTTTTTATTTGCAAAACATATACATGGGTAAATTTTCAATATTGACCCCTGCAAAGGCTTCTGTTCCAAATTTTTCTCTCCTTCCCCCCACTCCCTCCCCTAGATGGCAGGTAGTCCAATACATGTTAACTATGTTAAAATATATGATAAATCGAATATATGTATACATATTTATACAGTTATCTTGCTGCACAAGAAAAACCTGAGGAGGAAAACAAAATGCAAGCAAACATCAATAGAGAGCGTGAAAATGCTATGCTGTGGTCCACCCTCAGATCCCACAGGCCTCTCTCTGGGAGTATATGGCTTTCTTCATCACTAAACAACTGGAACTGGTTTGAGACATTTCATTGTTGCAGAGAGCCACATCCATCAGAACTGATCATCATATAGTATTGTTGCCGTGTATAATGATCTCCTGGTTCTGCTCACTTCACTCAGCATCAGTTCATGCAAGTCCCTCCAGGCCTCTCTGAAATCATGCTGCTGGTCGTTTCTTACAGAACAATAAGATTCCATAACATTCATATACCATAATTTATTCAGCCATTCTCCAACTGATGGGCATTCATTCAGCTTCCAGTTTCTAGCCACTACAAAAAGAGCTGCCACAAACATTCTTGCGCATGTGGGTCCCTTTCCCTCCTCTAAGATCTCTTTGGGATATAAGCTCAATAGAAACACTGCTGGGTCAAAGGGTATGCACAGTTTGATAACTTTTTGAGCATAGTTCCAAAATGCTCTCCAGAATGGTTGGATCCATTCACAGTTCCAACAATTTATCAGTGTCCCAGTTTTCCCACATCCCTTCCAACATTCGTCATTATCTTTTCCTGTCATTTTAGCCAATCTGACAAGTGTGTAGTGGTATCTCAACTTAATATAATCAAAATTATCCATCTGGTGTTCAATTAAGAGTTCCAATTCTTCTTTGGACACAAATTCCTTCGTTCTCTACATGTCTGAGAGGCAAACTATACTATGTTCCTCTAATTTGCTTGCAATATCACTCTTTATATCTAGATCATGAACCCATTTAGATCTTATCTTGGTATGTGGTGTTAGGTGTGGGTCAAGCCCTAATTATTTCCATACTAGTTTCCAATTTTCCCAGCAGTTTTTGCCAAATAGTGAGCACTTATCCCAAAAGCTGGGGTCTTTGAGTTTATCAAACACTAAATTGCTATAGTTATTGCCTAGTTTGTCCTGAAATCCTATCCTATGCCACTGATCGACTACTCTATTTCTTAGCCAGTACCAAATGGTTTTGATGACCTCTACTTTATAATATAGTTTTAGATCTGGTACAGCAAGGCTACCTTAATTGGCCTTTTTTTTTTTCATTAATTCCCTTGAAATTCTTGACCTTTTGTTCTTTCAAATGAACTTTGCTACTATTGTTTCTAGATCTGTAAAATAATTTCTTGGGAGTTTGATTGGTATGGCACTAAATAAATAAATTAGTTTGGGTAGTATTGTCATTTTTATTATATTTGCTTGGCCTACCCATGAGCACTTGATGTTTTTCCAATTGACTAGGTCTGATTTTATTTGTGTGGAAAGTATTTTGTAGTTTAGTTCATATAGTTTCTGACTTTTCCTTACCAGATAGATTCCCAAATATTTTGTACTATCAATCGTTATTTTGAATGGAATTTCTTTTTGTATCTCTTGCTGCAGAACTTTGTTGGTAATATAAAAAATTCTGCTGATTTATGTGGATTTATTTTGTATCCTGCCACTTTGCTAAAGTTGTGAATTGTTTCTAGTAACTTTTTAGTTGATTCTCTAGGGTTCTCTAAATATACCATCATGTCATCTGCAAAGAGTGATAATTTGGTTTCCTCATTACCTACTCTAATTCCTTTAATCTCTTTTTCTTCTCTTACTGCCAAAGCTAACATTTCTAATACAATATTAAATAGTAATGGTGACAGTGGGAAGCCTTGTTTCACTCCTGATCTTATTGGGAATGGTTCTAATTTGTCTCCATTACATATGATGCTTGTGATGGTTTTAAATAGCTGCTACTGATCATTTTAAGGAAATAGCTGCTATTGATCATTTTAAGGAAAAGCCCATTTATTCTTATACTCTCTAGTGCTTTTAATAGAAATTGGTGTTGGAGTTTATCAAATTCTTTTTCCGCATCTATTGAGATAATCATATGATTTTTGTTAGTTTGGTTATTAATATAGCTGATTATGCTGATAGTTTTCCTAATACTGAACCAGCCCTGCATTCCTGGTAGAAATCCTACTTGGTCATAGTGTATTATCCTGGGGATGACTTTCTGTAATCTTGCTGCTAATATTTTATTTAAGATTTCTGCATCAATATTCATTAGGGAAATTGGTCCATAGTTTTGTTTCTCTGTTTTCGCCCTACCTGGTTTTACTATCAGCGCCATATCTGCGTCATAAAAGGAATTTGGTAGAACATCTTCTTTCCCTATTTTTTTTCAAATAGTTTATGTAGTATTGGAATTGATTGTTCTTTGAATGTTTGGTAGAATTCACATGTAAATCCATCTGGTCCTAGAGATATTTTCTTAGGGAGTTGATTAATAGCTTGTTCTATTACTTTTTCTAAAATGGGGCAATTTAAATAATTTGTTTCCTCTTCTGTTCACCTGGAAAATCTATATTTTTGTAGATATTCTTCCTTTCATTTAGATTAACAAATTTATTGGCATAAACTTGGGCAAAGTAACTCCTAATTATTTTTCTAATTTCCTCTTCATTGGTGGAAAGTCCTTTCTTTTCATCTTTGAAACTAACAATTTGATTTTCTTCTTTCCTTTTTCTAATTAAATTAACTGAAGGTATTGCTATTTTGTTTTTTTTCATAAAGCCAACTCTTAGTTTTATTTATTAATTCAATAGTTTTCTTATTTCCAATTTTATTAATCTCACCTTTTATTTTCAGAATTTCAAATTTGGTGCTTAATTAAGGGTTTTTAATTTGTTCTTTTTCTAGCTTTTTTAGTTGTAAGCCCAATTCACTGATCATTTTCTCTTTCTCTATTGTATGCAAGTAAGCATCTAGAGATATAAAATTTCTCCTTATTACCACTTTGGCTGTATCCCACAAATTTTGGTATGTTGTCTCATTATTGTCATTTTCCTAGATAA
Source organism: Myrmecobius fasciatus (assembly GCA_023553655.1). NCBI lineage: Eukaryota > Metazoa > Chordata > Mammalia > Dasyuromorphia > Myrmecobiidae > Myrmecobius > Myrmecobius fasciatus. Next base: position 263,548 of record JAJPUD010001008.1, on the reverse strand, counting down.
AATTATTGTTTCTATGATTTGCTGTTTCACCTATTCATTCTTTAGAATTAGATTATTTAATTTCCAATTAACTCTTCATCTATTTTCTCCTGACCTTATAGTGTATGTGATTTTTATTGCATCATGATCTGAAAAAAAATGCATTTACTGTGGATAGAGCACCAGCCCTGAAGTCAGGAGGACCTGAGTTCAAATCTGGTCTCAGACACTTAACACTTTCTATCTGTGTGACCCTGGGCAAGTCACTTAACCCCAACTGCCTAAACACACACACACACACACACACACACACACACACACACACATATATATATATATATAGCCTAGGGATATATATATATAATATCTCTAAAATTCTATAATGCCTATACTGTATAATATAATAATATATTTCTTATTGATTTTTTTCAGAATTAAGGAAAATCCCAACCAACATCCCTCCAGATATTATTAAACTTGACTTATCAAACAACAAAATAAGCCAACTTCAACCTAAGGAGTTTGAAGATGTTCATGAATTGAGGAAATTAAATTTGAGCAGCAATGGGATTGAATTTATTGATCCTGGTAAGGACTGACAGTGTCTACATAATAAGGTTACATATTGTATTTGGTTTTATTCAATATATTTTTTGGTCCAGATCTTCAATTTCATTGTACTGGGAACTCTGGTTGCGGAAACTCTCTCTTCCAATGCAACTCTCTTAAATTTTCTGCAATTTATCATCTTAAAGAGTTGCCTTGAGCACTGAGAAGTTCTACAACTTGCTCAGCGTTACATCACCAATATATATCAACAGCTAGTTTTGAACCAGGTCACTCATGTATTCAATAAACTTCAGCAGATTCCTACTACCTCTAGAATCATATACAACTTTCTATATTTGGCTTTTAAAACCCTTTACAAACTGACCCTGAACTATAACTGTAGCCCATTATGTAGTACTTCCCTTTTTTATACTTCATGGTCTACCTAAATTGATCTTTATAGTTATTTAATCAATAAGGATTTATTAAATGCTTACCATGTATCAGGCACTATGCTAAGGACAGGGAATATAAAGACAATCAAAGGACAGCCCCTGCCTTCCCGAAAATCACAATGCAGGGAGACATCATGCAAACTATCATGTATGAACAAACTACCCACAGGATAATTCCTCACACATGACATTCATCTCCTATCTCCATGTTTGGAATGCATTATTTCCTTAACTCCACCTCCTTAACTCCCATGCTTCCTTCAAAATGAAGATCTAGAACTACCTTATATGTGACACATTTCTTAGTTTCCTCCCTCAAATGCTAATATGCCCTCTTCCAAATTATTTTATAATTCTTTTGCATTTATTCTGTATTATGCTGACATATGTCCATATAATCCCCCAAAAGAATACAAAGTCTCTGAGAGCATGGATGTTTTAACTTTTTATCTCCAGTCTCCAGTGCCTAGTCCATAATAGGCATTTAAGGTCATTCCTCTATCTATAACCCCATCTTCCCTCTCATAGCACTGTTTTCATTAACTATAGTTTAGTACAGAAACAAAAAAATGTTATTATCTAGAGAGGCACAGAGCCTTTGAGTCAAAAGATACAAATCTAAGTCTTTTGGTGACGGGTAATGGCTATGTGACCCTGGACTCAAACTGTCTGTGCCACAGGCTAGCCTCCAAGACAGTTACAAAGAATTACCGATCTGTATTAGTGAAGAGTGTTTATACACAAGGTGCTTCCTAATTAAATTACAAGGGAAGATCACTGTAAATGCCACATAAAGACCATCCTCTCAAGGAAAAAGATCATTATTTTGGTCTGTGGGTCGCTCAGGATTTACATATTTACAAAATGTTTTCCAGGGGTAGTAGATCACTGATGTTTTCTAGGAAATACAAAAAAATGTAAGTTTCTTCAAACTTAAATAAGGCAGAAGAGATTCCAAAAAAATTTTTAAATGAAGATATTTCTGAAATTTAAAAAATGTTTAATATAAATCATTGGCAAATAAGGTTAATTTTTACCATGTATGCCAGTTTTTGCAAAAATGTAACATTGCACTTTCTTTTAAATTTTAAAACTACCCTAAAATTTCAATGGAAGGACTTATCATTTTACCAAACATAATATCCTTTCTAAAGTAAAATGAAACCAAAGCATAAAGGTTTTTCTCTTGAAAATTGAGGCAAAGAGCTAAGGGCATGTCTCCACCTCATGGAGTGTTCCCTTTCTCCTGGGTAAATCTGAGTTCCACCAAGGAACTTGTCTTCTCCATCAATTATTAAAACTTCTTTCTGTGCTCTCCCAACTCTAGTTCATATTTACCATTCCTGGTGTCTCTTGTGTCTCTTCATTTTGCTTGTAACCTGTTATCCTAAATGAACCTATCTTTTGCCAAAAAAAAAAAAAAAAAAAAAAGGCAAAGGGAAGATTCCTCCAATACCCATATTTTAAAAGCAATAGTGAAGAATTAAAACATTTATTGGCAACACTGAAACATTTCTATTTATTTATTTGTTTGTTTGTTTATTTATTTATTTCTGAGGCAATTGAGATTAAGTGACTTGCCCAGGGTCACACAGCTAGGGAATGTTAAGTGTCTGAGACCAGATTTGAACTCAGGTCCTTCTGACTTCAGGGCTGGTGCTCTATCCACTGCACCATCTAGCTGCCCCTGAAACATTTCTAAACAAGAAAGTTGGCTTCTTTTTTTTTTCCAGAGGGGGCTGAATTTAAGAATTATTAAGATCCCTTTGCCTCAGAATTTTGGCAAACAAATAAGTTGCGTTTTTCCCATTTCCAAAGTGGTTTATTTGCAATGAATGGAACTTTTTTAGGGAATGTCTCTCTTTTTGTTTCTAGGAATCCCTTGAGAAGTAATTTTGGACAAGATAATAGGGACTAAATGCTTTTCACTTTGCCTCAATCTGATTTTATACTTCTTTGTCTTTGGATGGAATGTTTATTCATCACCATGATACAGAACTGAATATGTTTGAACACCAAGCTAATAGGAGTCTCAACATGTTAGAGCTTTTCAAATAGCTTTCAAAATATTTGTAGAAATTAATCCTTTTGCCAGAGTTTGTTTGGAGGACTGTCTAAATATTCAAGAGGCTGCTAAAATGAATGGTGCTATTTCCTGGTTTTTTTTCCCAAAAGTTACATGATCTCATCTTCTCTCTCAAATCATCACCCAAGGAAATTTTCATTTATTTATGCCTCAGGAATAGACAAAAGTTAATAAAAGAATAATAATTTATTTTCTAAAATGACTAGTTCTACTTTCATTCTGGTCAGTAGAAAAAACATACATGAAAATAAAATAGATCATAAATTTAAATAAATTCAATTTCTCTATTAAAACAATTGTATTTGCCCAAGCAATAAAGCTATTTTTCTAGTAATCTAGAATTTAAATTTATATGTATGCTTGACATTTATAGTCATTGTTTTAATAAGTATTTTATATTATCAGCTTCTTTTTCAGGACTCACACACCTAGAAGAATTAGACTTATCAAACAATAATCTACAAAATTTTGACTATGGAGTATTAGAAGATCTCTACTTTTTAAAAATCTTATGGCTTAAAGAAAATCCTTGGAGATGTGACTATAATATCCATTACCTTTACTACTGGTTAAAGCATCATTATAATGTTCATTATAATGGATTGGAGTGCAGAACGCCTGAAGAATACAAAGGCTGGCTTGTTGGAAAATATGTTCGAAGTTACTATGAAGAATGCCCAAAGGACAAACTACCATCATACCCTGATCCAACTGATGAGGACACAGAAGATGATACATGGGAAAAAATACACCGAGACCACATGGCAAAGAAACAAAGTGTCAGGATTACCATAGTAGGTTAATTTAGAAGGATTTCCCTTGTAAGTAGGTTAGGTTTGATAACTGTTTAAGAAAAAATCTTATGTTTACATTTTGGTTAACTGTTACCTGTTAGGTAAGAAGGACTATCCAACAACAGGGTTTCTTTAATTATTAGTTTAGTTGTGAACTAAGGGAACAACCTCATGCTGTTTGTTTTACATATACATTGGCTGAGCAATGATAGGTGGCAGGCATTCTACAATGGTAAATTGCATGAAATTGGGTTCCATATGATGGCATTAACAATTACTTAATGATCCTATATAACTTTTTTTTTACTGTTTAAAAAAATTGGTTCATTCTTGCCATGCATTTGAGAACAATTGTAAATACATAGAAAAAAATTAAAGTGGAACATATAAATATGTATATCCATAGAGAAATGGCTCTTTTTTTTTTAGCATAGCAGACTATGAGTTGGATAAATTTCAATTTTTATATGCATTCACTCTTGAAAGAATCCATGGTAAATTAATAATTTTTTTGACAAAAACTTAAGATTAAAAATTAAAGAATCAATTTAAACACAATGAGAGAAAAGTATCTGAGAAGAATATTTATAGACTATAAGATGCAGTAGCAAGCAATATATGCTTGAATACTTTCTTTTAAGCTTGGAAATGACCCCAAAGTTCCCACAAAAGTTATTCTGTGAAACAGTAGACTTTCTAAAGTAAAATGAGAGCAGAAAGTAAAGGTAAAGTAAATCCAAGGCAAAGAGACTATTCCATAAGGGCCCATATTTCAAAAGTTAGCAAATTAATTTTTTTTCAAAGATGCCATAATTCACGCATTGTTAAGATCTTTTTGACCCAGAGTTGAAGAGAATCATGTAATGATGGATGTTAGGTGAACAGTGTTTATAGAAATCCAAGTAGGAGTATTGGTTATGGAAAGATTATCTTTTTAAAATCAATTTATTTCAACCACTATATGTTAAGTCTTATGTGTACAAGGCATGTGCTATGTGCTGAGAGTACAAAAATGAAAAATCACAATCCTGATTTCAAAGAGCTTAAACAGTTCCTAGTAAGAATAAGACATGCACCAAAAAAGAATGTGGTAAGAGTAAAAGAAATAGTCAAAGAGTTGGAAGAAAAACTGAGAAAAGAAAGAGCATTTCCAGCTGAGAAAATAAAAGAAATGCTTAAGGGGACAAGGTGGCTCTTCAGAGAGGAGTCAAAAAAAGAAAGGGATTTCAATAGGCAGGAACAAGAGTGAGTTTGTTTCAGATATTGAGAAATTGTTTGTGTGACTGCAGAGTTAAGAGTGAGGACATCTAGAATCAGCCAGGAGTCCAATTTGGCTGGAATATCACGTTTAAAAGGGAACAATGTGAAATAAAACTGAAAAGGGTATTTTGTAGATAGACTGAAGAAGAGCAAGCTAAAGAGTCTCTAGTCTGTCTTAGGAAATAGGGAGCCACTAAAAGTGTCATTTCCCTCTGTTCTGATGAGCTCTTTATTTTATATTCCAGCCTGTGAGCCTCACTCACACTACATCTCCCATCTCTCTTGCCTCAGACTGTTGGCTTGAGAACCCATCTATGACTGTTTCCATGTTGGCTGAGTCTGCTTCACGCTAGATCCTGACATTTACATTTTTTGCCTCTAACCTCCTGATTTCTCCCTCAAGCTATTGTCCTGTGTTTGACCTCACTGCTAAATTCCTATAAAGTAATCTGTATTGGTTGCCAGTTCTTTCTTAACATCCACATACTCTTTAGTCTCCGGGTTTCCATCCCCAAATCCCTCCTAAAATCACTTTTCTCAGGTCATCATTAACACCATCGTTACCAAATCCAGAAGTTTATTTGCAGTCCTATCTTTGACTTTTCTGCAGCATTGGACATTTTATCACCCCTTTCCTCTTGATGCTCTCTTCTTTCTTGACTTCTACAACACTGTGATTTCTGAGTTCTCCTACTTGTCTGACTGCTACTCACCAGTTTATCTTCTTTTTTCTAATCCTCAACCCCTGAGGATCTCCCAGAGCTTGTCCTGAAGCCATGTTCTATTCCTTCAATACTCTTTCTCTTGGCAAGCTTCTAATTCAGTGATTTCAATTACAGCTTCTATATAGTTAAGTCAGAGATTTTGACTACCCACTTGTCCCTTGAGCTCTACTACTTATTCCTAGTTGCTTGTTAGCTGTTTGTAACCCGCAGTCTTTGCCAGCATCTTAAACTGAACTTCTCCAAATCTGAACTCTTTTCTGATGACACATTGTTCTCCCTGCTCAGGCTCATTACTCATAGTCATTTTTTACTCTTTCTTCTCCACTTCATCTAACTTGTTGGCAAGTCTAGCCACATCTAACTCCAAAATATTTCTTGCATCTCTTTTCACTTTTTTACTCCTCCTTATACCATCCAAATTAAGGCCATCAGCATGGGATCATAGGTCTTGAACTGTCAGAGACCTGAAAAGCTATCTTGTCCAATCCTCCCATTTATTGAATATAGGAAGAATAACTTGCCCCAACACATAAGGTAATAATGACAGAACAAGGTTTTTCAGACTTCAAACCCATAATTTGTTCTGCTGTTTCAAACTATTACATTAGCTCACAGGCTGGAAGAGAAAACCAGAGCTCATCAGAAAAGAGGGAAATAACAAAGGGCCTAACGCTCCTGGGCCTGGCTCATTGACAATTCATCCCTACCTGCTCTACTTGTCCCCTCAGTATTCTGACATGATTTGAGGAATACCAGGAAAAGCAGCTTCGATATTTCAACAGATCTTGTGGATGTGAGAACTTCCTCCAAAAAAAGCAGATTTCAAACCCCTGGCACCTCACATTTCCTAACTAAAATTCAAACTTCTTTACCTGCTACAACACAGTGCAACTCTAGCTATCCAACCGCAACTCATACAGCTCTATTCTATACTATGCCTTCTGGTCAAAGGCAACTACTCTCTATTCTCTGAATATACATTAGGTTCATCCTATATGCTTTTTTCTCAGGCTACTCACTAAGCTCTTCCTCCAACTTTTTGCTTCTGAATTTCTCTCTCCCTTCCAATCTGCCTCCCCCAAGAAATCTTATTTTGTTCCCCAAATGTCTCCCATCTATCAATCTTTCCTCTTAGACATCACAAGCATTTCTAATTGACTTAGCATGCATCATGACTTACCTCTTGTAGTTATATCCCCAGAAACTATCAGTACCTAGAGCATAGTAGACACTTAATATATGCTTATTGATTACTGCAATGATTAATGCAACTAAACTTTAAACTCTTTATACTATACACAGGTACAGCACACAAAAAACCCTAATCAATTAAATTTTAAAGGAATAAATAGTACATCTATAACACTTAGAAGGGCTGGAAGTGTTTTTAAAAAACACAATTTTATCTTCTTCATTTCGCTGGGGATTCTTGAATTCAAAGAGTAGGAAAATAACTAGAAATTCTGACCCTAGGCAGGAGAAGGCAGGATACAAGAGGAAGAAGTAGGATGATAGTGGAACTTAAAAGGGGGTGGTGTTTAGGGGCCAAGGGAGGGGAGAAGCCACACTAGGTGACATGGGGCCTATAAGGAACCATCTAATTCAGAGGATTACTGTGGGAAGGAATCATACCCTACCATGTCAGCAACCTGGGACAAAGCTCTGGTCTACCACTGCTAGTTTTCAGACAAGCCAATCCCTTAATCTGATTCTCTCAAATCAGAGAGAACTAGTCTTTGGAATTAGATACTTAATTGCTTTTTACTACTCTTCCACTCAACCCAACGAAAAATAAAAGAAATACAAATTTGTATAATATAGACATGCATTTATATATATATATATGCATATATATATGTATATATATGTAAACTTATAAATTTCCACAAAAACAAAAAACTTGCTTGGGATAACTTCCAAAATGTTTTTAAAAATTCTTCATAATGATGAGCAAAGAATTTAGAATCAGTTCTTCTGACTCCTAATGCTGTTGATCATTAGGCAACATCATTATATGGTGAAAAATACATACAAAATAAATTAAGCAATATCTGAATCAGCATAGACCAACTGTCGCAAACAACTGTAAATTTCAGCAAGGCAATTTCTGGGACTGTGAATGATGTTTTCATTCTCACAAGTCAAATGAAACTAATTCTAAAAAAAGCCTATATTTTCATGAACCTGATGCACTGTGCATATCCTTAGAACTCAAAGACAAGCAGTCAATCATAAATAAGATGCTGTTAAATGTTTTAAATAAGAAACAGACACCCTGGGTTACTAAGTAGAAGGCCAACTAGAGTTCCTAAAAATTACTTATTACAATGTTTCTCCTTATCAAAAAAAAAAACTTTGAAGGAGAAATACTGAACAATAGGTGAATGCTGCACCAGTTTAACAGGAGGAATTTACAAAAACATACATTGATTAGATTTCTATATAGAATTATGGATACAAAGGAGTAGGATATGAACAAGAATCCCCAAAATGAGAAACCACAGGTGGACTGTGATTTGCACTGTTAGAAATAATAATCACATATGTAAGTTAAATAATCCATTGATGACTGAAATGTAAAGATATAATATTTTTTAGCAGAATATGAATTCCCAATCTGATTCCTGTAAGTCAGAATTATAATAGCAAAATAAAAGTACAACCCCAGGCATCTTTGAAGGTTAAAGTTTTCTCTGTCATTCAATTGTGCAAATAATTTAGTAGGTAGAGAAATACGGCAAACAGCTGAGCTGTATTTTATGCCTCCAATATATTAATTTTATGCTGACATAACAATATAAGGAACACATTTCCTGCGATGTTAACAGACTTTTGTATGTATACAGTGTATACTTTTTTTGTCAACATAACCTATGACCTCTCTCTCTCAGCCACATGCAATGAATTAAAAATATTTTATTTGAAGCTAATTATTTTTTGACATTGTTGCAGATGTTAGTAATACAAACACAATTGGTGCAGCCAAACAATCCAAAACGTCAGCCAATATTTTATCTGTAATACAGCAATCCGATAACAAAATCCTCACTAGAAATTTGTGAAATACTGGATTCATCAACTAATGAGGTCAGAGATTAACTTAACTGAATAGAAGTTGGACAAGATTCAAAATAACACAAAATGTTAAAGCTGAAAGGAAGTTTAGAGATCATCTAGTGTGGGGATGCTAAACCTTTTTTTTTGGAGGGGGGTCATATACCTCTTTGGCAAGTGAATAAATTTATGGATCTCTTCTCAAAATTATATTTTCAAATAGTTGAAGGAAAACCTTTACCTCATTTACAATTTGGTGAAAATAAAAAGAAATAAAACAAAATGAAAAATGGAAATAAATTAAAAATTAAAGTCTCAAAAATTTATCCTCAACCTGTCTTTCAAGGTTTATGTCCTAATAATCCCTTACATAAAATTATAGGATTGAAAACTGGAACAAAATGGTGATGATTTGGTTCCAGTCTTTCATCTTATAAAAAAAACTAACCATGTAGAAAGAATAAGAGACTTGTCCATTGTACCATGAATTGTGGTCAAACCATTCACCATTCCTTGAACTACCCTCTGATCTCTCACCTCTGTGATTGTGCTCATGCTGCTCCCTCTCATTAAAATGCTCCATAAAGCTTTCCCTGACCCCTTCAGCTCAAGTAATTTCTGCCTTCTCTGAACTCAAGTAGCACTTTACAGCTTTCTAATTATGGCTTCTATTACAGTTATTTGTATTTCATATTCTGTTAGACTTTAAATTCTTTGAAGGCAAGGCTCATGTCTATTCATTTGCATATTTTTACAGTACATCAGTCAATCAATAATCATGTTATGCTTCTAAGAATTAAGTTAAAGTACTAATAAATGTACTATTTGATAAATAGGTTATTAATTTAAGCTAATTCATTACATGTGCCAGACACAGTGCTAAACCCTGGGGATATTTTTAAAAAAGGCTTTAAGAGGCTCACGTTCTCATGGGGAAGATGAAATGCCAATAATTATGTTCATATAAGATGTGTACATATCTTATGGCTATGTGAAATGGAAGATAATCTCTGAGGGAAACTTTGGGAGGGGAAAGAGGAGGAACTTGGGAAGGAAGAATGGGAGGGACCTTCTACAGAGAAGAAATGTCTTCGGAAGTCAGGAGGACTTGAGTTCAAATCGGATCTCAAGACAATACTTCCTGACTGTGTGACCCTGGGCAAGTCACTTAACCCCAACTGCCTCAGCAAAAAAAAAAAAAAAGAAAAGAAATGTCTTCAAGGAAGTTAGGGAAGGGGGGTGAGGGTGGGGTAGAGTAAGTTGAGCATTCCATTCCCACTGGGAGAGAGCATAACATATATAAAAACAGCTAGAAACTATTGTCACTGGATGACAAAATGAAAAACGGAGAGTAAGCATGAGAAAAATGGAAAGGTAGAAAAGGGGCCAGACTGGAGCATGCCAACGAGGATTGTTGATTAGATCCTGGAAGTAATAGGGAGTCACAGAAGTTACTGAGCTGTGGAGTGACATAGCTAGACGGTGATTTAGAATAATCCTTTTGGCAGCTAATGGAGCATGATCTAGAATGGGGAGAGACTAGAAATGCCAGAGCATTCCAAAGAGGGCCTGTGCCAGTCATGGCTGTATGCCAGGAGAAAAGTGGGCATGAAAGAGTTTGAGATAAAGATGAGAGAAGAAACAGGAAAAGAAGGGGAGGAGGGAGGAAGAGAATGGCAAAGGGGAAGTGTGGGAGGAGGGAGAGGAACATTTGGTAAAGCTTTTATGGGAAGTGAGAAAGGGAATCAATTAGGGATTGCTGTGCAGTAAGGGCCTCTTTAAACTTGGCTAATGGGAATTAAGTAACAGTCTATTTTAATTATGTCTTAGTCAATCAATTAATCAAAGCAACTAGGACCCATGAATTACCCCTTTGCTGATTTCTCTGCCTAAGCCCACTTTTCCCTGCCCTTTGTATGCATTTGAAGTGTGTCACTGACTTCTGAACAGATATTTTTAATTAGCTTTCTCACTGTGCCATCTTAATAAATATCCTTTCCTAACAGCTACTAAAGGCTGACTGACTAAATGATTTCCAGCTGAATTAGCCAGCTATAAAGTCAAAAAGGAGAAGGGATGGGAAGCCAGAGCAAAGATAATGGCCTGGGAAAGTACTGAGGAGTGGAGGAATTGTGGTTCTCAGGGAGAATGAAAAAATAGGCTTAGGAGGAATAAGACACAGGGCAAGACTTATAGTCAAGTTATATTGGCAACTAGTTTCTAATTTCTGATTAGAAAATTTAGCTTCTAATCAAGGAAATAGAAAATAAGTAGGTAATGGTAAAATCTGATATGTTAGTATCCCAAAGACAAGCAAGATAATATTTGAAAAATAGTTAGCACACTGGGTAGCATACAGTAGGCACTATAAAAATGCTCTTTTCTTCTTTCCTACTCCTTCTTATGGGGGCTGTAGTGGATTCACAGAGTAAATCATATGATATAACAAGATGAGAGGGAGGTTGAGGTTGCATGAGTATGCATGCTGAAATCCCCTAGTGTAAAATGAGAAAATGGAGAAAGGAAGTGAGCCAGGCAATGAACTTCTTAAGCCTAGGTTTTCCTGATTCAAAAGCCAGCTCTCAATTTACATTTCTCATTAAGCAAAAAAGCTCACTATGTAGAAAGAGATTCATAGAAATGTACTTTAATTCCATCATAATATCTTTAGTGTCCCCTTTTCCTTTCCTAACTCTTCATAATCACAATTGGCTTTCAGATTGGGCTACATATGGGAGGAGTGCTTTGTTGGGATGGATGGGAAATTACTAAATGTTTATTAAGAAATTGAATTGAACAGAAATAGCAAAGATTCATTGGCAAACATAATCCAGAAGGAAAATGAGAAAATACATGAAAAACATGGACGACAAGTCAAAGGACTAGCTATATGGTTCTCTGGAAATATAAATTCTAGCTCACCAAAGTTAAATGAGAATTGACTGTACTAGAAGTAGTAATACTAGAAGCTATATTAAAAGATAATAAGCAGTAAAAAGTATCATTCCCACAGCCCAAGAACAGAAATAAAGTTTCTATTTCATTAATATTTTTCTTTATACTGATGAATAAGGAAAAACAGAAACAAATATTTGAAAAAAAAAGAACATACTTACTAATCAATTTAAAGGAAGGCCACTGAAGGGAAGAACATCCATGGAAATTCAGACGTAACACATTAGGTCGCCATCTTTGCAATATGCATCCTATAAATCTGTCATTGACTATTTGGTACACTAAAGAAAAATTGATCTAAAAAGATAAATAAACCCAGAATATTAACAAACTCTAAGGCTTGTTTCATATGAAAATAATAAATTTAAAAGTATTATGTTTTAGGGGCATTCTTTACTACTTACAACTACAAGGGGTGCCACAAGTTTTTTCATAGTCTCTTGGGTAGGAGATGTGAAACTGAGAAAGCAACTCTAATTTGTCATGAAATTCTAAGCTAAACGCCCTGTATTGGATATTTAAGTTTTAAAACCAAAATACCAAAAAAATTCTATTATACCTATGCAGGATAACAAATAACCATCAGTACATTTGGTTTCTTTTTTTTCTTTCCTCAATAGTATTTTATTTTTCCAAATACATATAAAGATAGTTTTCAACATTAATTTTTGTAAAATTCTGCATTCCGACTCCTTTCTCTTTTCCTTCCTTATTTCCCCATCCCCAAAACAGCAAGCAATCTGATATAGGTTACACAAGTAACATTTAGTTTCAGTAACTACAGCAGATATTTAATTTTCTCAAATTCTATTTTTTGTATGTAAAGATGATCCTACTACTAATCCACTATCAGCAGTGTGATGGGCCAGCCACCTTTGGCACAACAACCCTGATGGAGGAGAGAGAAAGGGGGAGAATGTTGGCAATCACAATTTATTTTAATAAAAGGAAGTGTGTTGAGCATTAATGACTCTGTGCACTTGGTATCATGTTCTAATGATCTTGATTTTTCATGGATCATTCAGAATTCAAAAGTATATGCAACAATCTGTTGGGATGAATTTTTATATCAATAAGATAACCCATCCTAACTATGGCAAGTCTTCCTGGAATTATACAAATCAAAACAATACAGAAATGTTGGGGCCCAAATGCTTGAAAATACAAGAGAATCTATTCTTTTTTGCTTACTAAAATTGTGGAGAGCTGCCTTTTGTGTACAATAGTCTATCATCCTTTTGGAGACAGAAATAAAATGTCATTAGAAACTGGTTATACTTACATCACTCCACAATGATCTCAGATATGTCATAGATCTCCAGGTACTGTTGACTTGAGCACAGTTTGCCCAATCAATGACACTTAGAAGATGGAAAATCTAAGGAACAAGAATATATGAGATTAGAAACTATAGAACCTTTAAGATTCTAGTTTTCTAGTTTCTCCTTGTTATTAATAGGATCATATAACAGCTGATATGTCTAATGATCTTTTCTTCAATGAACTTGAGGCACTTTTCAGACTTTTTATTCAGAGATTATCTTGATAAAGCAATAAAATGTGTTGATATTTCCATTTTATGAAAAAAAAACTTTTTTCAATAGTTTTTATTTGTCCAAATATATATAAAGATAGTTTTCAACCTCCATTTTTGTAAGAATTTGTATTCCAAATTTTTGTCCCTCCTTTCCTTAATATCTTCCTCCCCAAGACAGCAAGCAATCTGACATATGTTGAATATGTACAATCCTTTTAAATATATTTCCATATTTGTCATGTTATACAGGAAAAAATCAGACCAAAGGGGGGAAAAACCACAAGAAAGGAAAAAACAAATAACAAAAAATGAAAATACTATGTTTTGATCTATATTTAATCTTTTTAGCTCTCTTTCTGAATATGGATGGTATTTTCCATCTTAAGTCTCTTAAAACTGTCTTGAATCACCCCATTGCTGAGACGAGTACAATGTTCTCTTACTTCTGTTCACTTCACTCAGCATCAGTTCATGTAAGTGGAAAAGAATTTCTGCAGAGAAGTTAAGTACTATTATTTGCAGTACTAACTTTTCCTGTATGTGCCATAGTTTTATAACCCAATGTTGAGGGGTTTTATACTTAATTTGCATTTGTTCCCCAAGGTTATTAATTAATGTAATGCAAACCCTTTTCCCTGAACAACTAAAATGTCACTGTAGACTAAGATTACAAAAACCCAAGAAGTGACAATTGGGGAAGAGATGAAATAAGAAGTGAATATCGAAAAAGTCTCTTGTAATCAATGGTTAACATATTCATACCAATGGTACCATAAGTAAGACACTAGACAGAGCGTCTAGATCAGTATGGAGTAATATTCCTTTTAGGCCACAGATGATAACTTGAAATGGATGAAGAAAACCATTCCATCACCGAAGGCAGATAATTAATTTCACAGGGTGAAATTCTTAGATTATAGTTTAGGAGAGAAAGTAAATTGATTCAGGCCTCATTTGTATGAGTGTTCTTTAGATTTGACTGCTAAACCTGGAGCTGGTAGGTTTACCACTATTTAGATATTTAGAAGGGAAAACCAATACTCAGAAACAAGATTCCCTAAATACTAACATAAAAGTTTATGTTGTAAATGTCAGAGCCAGGTCCAGTTGTGTCCTTTTAAGGATCATAGTTACATCTGACTTGCTGCTGCCTCTCTGAGAATTTCTTCTTGGTTTAAGCAATCTTATCCACTTCCTCCAATTAACTAGCTTCCAAAAAACAATTGTGCAGACTGCAGATAAAAACTATTGAGTTAGTATTGATTATGCTTAAGTCTAGCTTCCCAAAATCATCAAGGGAGAGGGAGACATAAAGAGAGACATATACACACACAGAGAAAGAAAAACAAAAGGAAAGAATTCCTTAAAAGCAAAACCTCAGAAAAAAATTCAAATATTTGAAGAGGAAGTCGAAAGCAAAAAAAAAAAAGATTAATAATCATAGTTCAGTAACAATTACTGAACTCACACAAATGAAAATTGAAGTTTTTTTTTTTAAACATCCTTCAAAGTAGTTCAGGAGCTCAGTAAAAAAAAAAAGGAAAATATAAGTGCAGAAACTAGAAACCTTAAAAAAATTTAAAAACAAGAAAACTGAATAGAACAAATTCAAAAAGTTAGTAAAGCAGTAGACAATGAAAAAAAAGAATGGCAGAACTGGAATTTTTAAATGAAGAAATGGAAAAACAAATAACGAAAAAAATAAAAATATATTGAAATTGGAAAATGCATGAGCTCACTGCTGAAAAACCAAAGCAAATAAACTTTAAAACGATAGCTTTTTTTTTTTTTTTTTTTTTTTTTGCTGAGGCAATTGGGGTTAAGTGACTTGCCCAGGGTCACACAGCTGTTACGTGTCTGAGACCAGATTTGAACTCAGGTCCTCCTGACTAAAGGGCTGGTGCTCTATCCACTGCACCACCTAGCTGCCCCAAAACTATAGCTTTAAAGATAAAGCTGAAGAAGACAATATGAAACAATCCGAGGAGAAGAGGGAGGCTTGGGAAAAGAAATATGATGAAGCTCAAATACTATGATTCATAAAATCATACCAAAACAATAGCCTAGAAGTAATGGAGACGGGGACAAAGTACAAAATGAATTTAATAAACGCTTATTGACTAATTAAAATTGATAAAATTCTAAGATTTGAATTAGGAAGGAACCCCAAATTTAATTTCCCCAGAAATACAGTGGTCAAATTCCAGAGTTTCATTATCAAAGAAAATATCTTATAATTTGACAGGAAAAGGACACATACATTATAGTAGTAACAGTTTAAATTGTGTAAATCAGCTTGAGGATGATTATAAATGAAAGAAATGGAATATTATATACAAAAAAAATAAAGGGGACTACTTTCACTACCAAATAACATCCCATAGAGCTTAGAATACTCCTAAATAAAAAATGGTCCCTCGGGGCAGCTAGGTGGTGCAGTGGATAGAGCACCAGCCCTGAAGTCAGGAGGACCTGAGTTCAAATCTGGCCTCAGACACTTAACATTCCCTAGCTGTGTGACCCTGGGCAAGTCACTTAAGCCTAATTGCCTCAGTAAAAAGCAAAAAAAAAAAAAAAAATGGTCCCTCAATATGATCAATGATTTCAAATTATTTCTTTTAAGAATGAAACTCAAGAAACATTTGTTAAATGCTAAAATATATGTTCAAAATATTATAGCAGGCAGCTAAGCAGTACACATGTATGTATATGTGCATCTATATGTACATATACACACATAAGAAAAAAGGTATCTATAAATTAAAAGGCCATGACTTGAATGGGATTGTTTCAAGTAAAACAAGCTGCATGTACCTAAGTGATGACTTTTTAAAATTTAGGATAATATAACTTGGTAAAATGTTAATGATCAATTTAAAGGAAGGTCACTGGAAATTCAGACATAATACATTAGATAGCCATCTTTGTAATATGCATTTGTTACATATACACTTTATTTCCAAAGTGATTTTTCTCAGATCTGACTCTTTCTCCTACTTAATCAACTCTAGTGGTTTCATTTTCCCTCCAGAACCAAATGTAAACTCTACTTTCTAGCTTTTAAAGCCTTTCCCAAACCTTTCTCCAATCTATGTGTCTAGCCTTATTGTCTATTCTTCTAATATTCACAATTCACACTTTTTTTTGACGTAGCCACACTGATCTCTCTGTTCTTTGCACATGATACTCCATTTCCTGTTATTATTCTTTTGCACTAGCTCTTCTCTGTATGTGGAATTTTCTCCTTCCTCTTAGAACCCATCTATGATAGAATCAGCCATTGACTATTATAGGAAAAAATGGTAAAGATAATCATAATAGTGAGACAACATAACAAAATTTATAGACTAGAGAAAATGCATGCTTTCCTTAGTGGAAAATTTATATCACTGAACACATATATTAACAAAATAAAGTATATAAACAGAATACATGTTATATATAAATAATAGATAAATTTTAACTCTGAAAATAATCAATTAAGAATCTCAATGTAAGAAAAAAGATATTTTGAAAATTAAGGGAGGAAAAAAAGAATACTATTGAACCAACAAAAAGGTATTTTTAAAACATTATAAAAAATTAACAATTAGCTAATTTGGTATTTTAGGAGAAGAGAAGGAAACCAAACTGCCAAGGTGAAGGAGAATTTGCAATGAATGAAGAATAAACAACATGCTAGGGTATTAATATAAGCAATCATATCACAACAAAACAATTATGAAATATATGAATAGCCAGAAAATATAAATTACTAAAAACAATAAAGAGAAATAGAGAAAATTCTAAGTAAACAAACTTGTGGAAGAATTTAATATTTGAGAATATATAATTTCTATATGGCATAAACTTTTGAAAAATAGGTGAAAAAATTCATGTTAAAATGTCTTAATAGTCAAACAAAAAAAGAATATTTAAAGAAAGAGAATTAAAGAAAAATACAACTAATTATAATGGTAAAGTATTTTAAAATAAATTTAATAGAGACTAGAGAAATAGAGATAAAAAATTATTCATTATGACCTACCTGGATTTAAACCAAGAGTATATTGTCTTCAAGATTAGGAAATAATTAGCATAACTACTGGTACTAATTAAAAATACAAATCATATGATATCTATAAAATAAAAATAAGCTTTTCATAAGTCATACCACTCATTTATGTCTTTAAAAAACATATTAAAGTACTAAGGAATGTAAGGATCTTTTTTTAATATGGTATAAAGAATTTATCTAAAACCAAGTATTAACATTTTTTGTGGAGAAATGCTGGAAGCTTTCCCAAAAGATCAATAGTAAAACAATGTCTGTTTTATTATTAGATTTGGTATTAGACATAATAATATTAGAAATGCTAAATAAAAAGACAAGGAAAATTAAATTAATAGGGCCATAAAGAAGCAAAATTACATCTTTTATAGATATAATTGTTTACTTAGAAAATTCTATTAATCAGCAAATATGTATGAAAGCACATATTATCTGCAAAGCATTGTACTAAATGCTTGAATACAATAAATAAAAAAATTTCTACTCATAAGAAAATTAGAGACTGCATTCTAACAAGAGAGACAAGAAGAACATATATGAATAGAGAGAATAAAAATATAAAGTAATTAAATGCAAGGTTGTTCTCTGGCAACTGAAGATATCAAAATAAGGTTTCACATAGAAAGTGGTGATTGAGCCTCATCTTAAAGAGAAAAATTCTATGATGGATGGGTTCTAAGAGGAAGGAGAAAATTCCACATACAGAGAAGAGCTAGTGCAAAAGAATAATAACAGGAAATGGAGTATCATGTGCAAAGAACAGAGAGATCAGTGTGGCTACATCAAAAAAAAAGTGTGAATTGTGAATATTAGAAGAAATGGACAATAAGGCTAGACACATAGATTGGAGAAAGGTTTGGGAAAGGCTTTAAAAGCTAGAAAGTAGAGTTTACATTTGGTTCTGGAGGGAAAATGAAACCACTAGAGTTGATTAAGTAGGAGAAAGAGTCAGATCTGAGAAAAATCACTTTGGAAATAAAGTGTAGAATAGACTGAAGTGGAGAGTGGGATTGTAAGAAAACACTGGAGGAACTGTGAACTGGTCCAACTTTTCTGAAAAGCAATTTGTAACTATGAGAGAAGTCCTTAAATTATTGTACCCTTTGACCTGGTGATTATCCCTCTGAGCATCTCCATATTTTTTTAATTGCATAAAACACAAAAATATTAAGACAAGGACTAGCAAACTCTGAAATAGATAGACAGACAGACATATAGATATATACATAAGTGTGTATCCAGGAATTAAATCTTTTCTTCTTTTTAAACATTTCCCCTCCTACTCACCTCTTGAAGAGAAAATGGAAAGAGATATCACTAAACAAGAGCTTCCCCAAGCAACACTGGTGGGAGAAGGGAGATACAGTAAGTAATAGGTTTTATTCATCAGTCCCTATGCTTCTGGTCCCCAGGGAGCTCTCTACTTCTTAGTCACCTGACAAGAGTTTAGCATTTCAATTTTGGTCCTGATTACAGTTCACCTTCATTCATTTTTGACAGACAACAGAAAATCAGCAAATCTTTCTCAGAGGAAAAGTATTTCCTCACTTTCTTATTTCCCCTCACTTCTCTAACTGCCCTCTTTTAAAATGAATTCTTCACTGTTAAAAAAAGACCTAGAAACTTGTAGGAACTTGGACATATGTATACACTGGCACTTCTAAACCACCATAACATCTCTGTGGGAGTCACAGTAATACCAGGTCATTGATTCTCTCTTTCTTTTTCTTTTAAAAGAACTTTTCAAAGATAGAAACTTTTCTCCAAAGACTTTTATAGCTACCCAGACCTTGAACTTGTGGTCCAAAAACTCTCTTCTCAGGCCACAGGGATACAAGCAAGCATTTGAAGCTCATAATGTGCCTTTAGCTTAAGAACACTATTAATGGTTCTTGAAGGAGGGTAAGAGACTCCTCAAAAGACATAGCTCTGTCCTTAGTTTAGCTGAGTTCTCAGTATCTCATAAGGAAAAAAATAAAGCAGACTTAATGAAAACTTCTTTTTTTGACCAGTACAAATAAGCAGTTTCTCCCAAAACATTGGGATTGGATCATATTTGCCAGAATTTATCCTCTAGGATTGCCTAGGGGCCTAGGTTTCAATAAAGGGGTGAAATAAACAATTCCAAACACAGATCTATAAATTCATCAAGTTGCTTCTGTCGATCCCTTGATTAATCTTATATTGAAGTATAGGGACACAGAAATATATACAATCAAGTTTGGAAACTCTTGAAGGCATTTTGGTCAGTTGTCTCTTCCTCATGATGGTCATGATAAATGTTTATCATCAAAGAGTTTAAACTAGAGTACTAACAGGATGTGAATATATTTTGATATAATAGAGATTAGCACATGTGTACAGTGTCTCTGATGGCATCTGCAATATGTGGCCCAAGATTACAGGGCTACTTATCCCAATGGAGAGAGCCCAAGACTTCTCCCCTTACAGCACTGTTTCTTATCAAACACTATCCACAAATGAGTCTAAGAGATCCACCAAGAACATAGCCAAAGAGAAAATGGCCAAAGAAAGCCTTTTGGAAGGCACTCTCAATTAGAGCCAATCAAGAAAGACTTCTCATAACCATTTGGTTAACAGATCAGAACCAGCTACAGAATGTCTCTCCAATACCCTTCCAGAACGTGTTACCATGACTTCTGGAAACAAGCTCCTCAGCCTCCCCAATGAGGGAGATGCCATCATAAGCATTCTGAATTTGGGCCAATCTGCTCTCTACTTGTAGGGTGCTAGTCAGTGACTAGTATCTAAAATTGAGGCAAAATACAATCACTGAGAACTCAAGTCAATAGAATTAGAGGGAAAACTTTCCATAGCTCCTCTTGGGAACATTGAGAGATAAATATAGTCTGCCTTGGCTCTGGGAGAATGAATCAGAACATATTTGTGGGCTATATTTGGGATAAAAATGGGCCTTTTCAATTTGTGGAGATGCCTGATATGATTTTTCACTCAGAACTTTCAATTTTAGATACTTTAGTTTGCAGGTCCTAGAAAAATTGGCTAAATAAACAAACAAAATAAAAACCATGTTTTATATTGTGTGTTTCCACTGTAGGTAAGTTTGTTTTGAAATGATTCTTGCAGAATTCCACTTGTTGAATTGTTCAGTCTTGTTATTCGATGTGCTATTGTATCTAACTAATATGAAAACTATGAGTGTTACAACACTGAAGCACATGATTAGTTGAGAAATTTTCTTATTTTTCTTTTTGTGTTTAAACAAACCTAAACTACTTGCCTTATAGTATTTTATATCTTGTAAGTCCATTTGGTAAGGTTTATTTATGTGCCTAGAAATACCAAGTAATCTACCCTTGATGCTTAATTCTTTTTATTGGGTATTTCACCTATTGTCTTCTTTGACCACATGAGATCTTGTCCTTTATTGTCCATAAACCTAGTTTTCCTATTAGGTGTTTGAAATGCCTATAGTATTGCCTTTGCACTGACAAGGATCCATGGGGGAAATTTTCAAGTGTCTTTTGGAATAGGGACTCAAAAAATTTTTGCCTGATCCATTGAGGGGTTTTGCCTATGGTACTGGGACTCAAAATCTTATTGTGTCATACATAGAAAAAGATCCTTAGAATAATTTGATGAGACTCCAGTTATATAGCCTTAAACAATGAAAAATAATGGAAAAGTTGTTATTCAGATTTCTCATGTGAGAGTTTAGTGACTTTTGTTTGATATCAACTCCTAAAACTCTTTGGAAAGAACTCCACAAGATCTGGAGAGCTCTGCAGCAACCAAGCTTATTTTGTAGGAAGACAATTTTTTTCTTTATTGCCTTTGGCTGGAAGAAAGCCATTTCAACTACCAAGACGAGTACTTCTTGAGTATAAATTTAGCAAGCAAAAATTTTTGGAAACAGTGAAATGTTCTTTATCGAATCTATGTAACCGTGTATTTGGAATATTTGTCATTTTAGTCTGTATGAACTATATATGAACATTGCACATTAAGACTATTTGAAACTTTAATCTATGGCATTGGGAAAGCATGATAAAGAACAATACTTACAATTCCCCTACAACATCAAAGGATAGATTATTCTGTACTGAGGACTTGGAAAATGCATTTAAAATACACCCCTGCTTATTTGATGGCAGCAGGGTTTTTTTTTAAGTAGTAGAAAAAGATAACAAGAATTGGCACATACACAAAAATACCTCTGAGTCAATCTTACCAGAAAGAGAAGTTGAAAAGCCTGCTTCAGGCTTTCATGATAGGTAACAGGAAAGCTTTGGAGAAACCCGAACATGGGTAGACCTTTTAAAACTGGTTCCAGTCTGCTAACAACTTGACTAGGTTTTTCAGTGTCTGCCTAGCCATAACAGGGAATACTTTCCAAAAGAGCAGTAGTTAACAGAAGAGTTCCAGGGGAGAGCCAAGAGGTGGAGCCAGAAAGCTGCTCAAGCCATTTCCCTAAAAACTGTGTGAACCCCAGCCTCTGCGCAGAGCCTAACAGAATGAAACCCCCTCCAGCTCAGGGCAGATTGGAAGGGCTTCAAGAAAGATGAGTTTCGCTGGGTGAGAAAGGTGCTCAGCCCAGCTCAGATGGTGTCAGGCCAGGGAGAGCGTCTTAATCACAGCACAAGTCCTAGCAAAGCAGAGCAGTGGGGCAGCCTCCAGTCCCAGCACAGAAGGCAAATGGCCAGCCCAGGAAATTAGGCTGTTGCCTGGAGAGAGAGCAGGGAGGGCTACCCCCTGCTCTGAGCAAGACCCCAAACACAAGGGGCCCCAGTGCTCACAAGCCAAAGCTCAGAGCAGCACTTTACCTTTAAAGTCACAAAATAGGGAGAGGGGGAGAGAAGGAAAGGAAATGAGAAAGAAACGGAAAAGAACCTTAATCCCAGAAAGCTACTGTGGTGA
Source organism: Myrmecobius fasciatus (assembly GCA_023553655.1). Classification (NCBI taxonomy): domain Eukaryota; kingdom Metazoa; phylum Chordata; class Mammalia; order Dasyuromorphia; family Myrmecobiidae; genus Myrmecobius; species Myrmecobius fasciatus. The sequence goes on along the minus strand of JAJPUD010001008.1, from coordinate 241,204 downwards.
CAGGGAAGACCCAAACACCAATTCAGAAGAGGACAAAATATCCACAGAGAAAATTCAAAGGGTGACATGAATTGGTCTCAAGCCAAAAGAGGCTTCTTGGAAGCACTCATAAAAGATTTAAAAGGCAAATAATAAAGGTAGAAGAAAAATTGGGGAAATAAACAAGACGTATACAAGAGAGAATCAACAGTGTGGAAAAGAAAAGCAATTCCTTTAAAAATACAATTGGTCAAATACAAAAAAAAAATCCACTGAAGAAATCAGTTCCTTAAAAAACACAATAGCCAAATTTTTTTTAAAATCCACTGAAGAAAAAACACTTTGAAAAGTAAAATTAATCAAATGGAAAAAGATACAAAAGGTAAAATCTAGAATCTGACAAATGGAAGCAAATGACTTATGAGGCATCAAGAATCAGTCAAACAAACTAAAAAGAATGAAAAAAATGGAATAAAATGTGAAATGCCTCATTTGAAAAACAGCCAACAGGAAAATAAATCTAGGAGAGACAATTTTAAAAACTGTTGGTCTACCTGAAGGCCACAACCAAAAAGAGCCTGAATAGCATTCTTTTAAGAAATCACCAAGGAGGGGGGTGGAGCCATGGTGGCGGAGATCAGACAGGATTCTCTGTAACCTCCTCTAACCTCCCCTCAAACCAACAAAATATGAAGCCTCTAGACTGATTCTGAAGCAAAAAAATCCACAATATCCGGAGAACAACACAATTCTAGAAGAAGATACTCTGAAGGAACCTCAAAACAGGTCTGTTTTAATGGGGCAGGGGGTGGCCTGCTGAACACAGACTGCAGCACAGGGAGACCGGGGCAGGGAGCTGGAGCAGGGAGCTGGAACAGGAGTCAGAACAGGAGTGGGAGC
>JAJPUD010001008.1:207788-225325 GCA_023553655.1 Myrmecobius fasciatus | reverse complement strand
CCTGTCATCTAGGGGTGGGGGGAGGGGGGAGGGAAAGGAAAAGCTTGGGAAAAAAAAGTTTTTTTGCAAAGGTCAATGTTGAAAAGTCACTCAAATGTTTTGCAAATAAAAAGCTTTATTAAAAAAAAAAAAAAGAAATCACCAAGAAAAACTGCCTTAATATACTAGAACCAGAGGGTAAAATAGACATTGAAAGAATCCATTGATTACCTCCAGAAAGAGATCCCATGAGGAAAACCCCAAGAAAAATTGTTGCAAAACTCCAGAACTATAATCTCAAGGAAAAAAATACTACAAAATACTAAAAAAATTAATCAGTATCAAGAAGCTACAGTCAGCATTACCCAGGACCTGGCAGCTTCTACAACAAGGGAAGGCCTGGAATACCATATTGTAGAAGGCAAAGGATCTGGATTTATGACCAAAAATCAACTGCCCAGCTGGACTGAGCATCATCTTTTGGGGAGGAAATAACTCTTCCATGAAGAAATGAACTTCCAATCATTTCTATTGGAAAAAACAAAGCTAAACAGAAACTTTTTTTTAATTTTATTTGCAAAACATATGTATGGGTAATTCTTTCATTAACCCTTACATAGCTTTCTGTTACAGATTTTTCCTCCCAACTCCACACAACTCCCCTAGATGGCAGGATATCCACTACATGTTAATTATGTTAAAATACTTGGCAAATCGAATATATGTATGCATATTTCCAAACTTATCATTGTTGTGCAAGAAAAATCGTATCTACACAAAAGACATATCAGATAAAGGAAACACAATGTAAGCAAACATCAATCAAGAGTATGAGAATTAAACAGAAAATTTGATCTTCAAACACAAGGCTCAAAAGAAACAAAGTATGGTAAACAGGAAAAAAAATTACTTAAAGGTTAAACTTTTATTGGGATAATTAGAGGGGGCATACATGGATGGAGGGTGTGGATATGAATTGACTTTGATGTGATGATATCAGAGAAAAAGCTATTAATGAGTAGAAAAAGGACTGTTCTAGAAGATTGTTTTAGGAGGTAAAATGGGTTAAATTAGATCATATAAAGAGGCGCAAAAGCCCTATTACAATAAAGTGAAAGAAGGGAAGGAGATGCGAATTGTCTGAAGCTTGAAGTCATCAGTTTTGGCTCAAAATGGAAATAACATATTGACTCAGTTGGGTACAGAAATTTATCTTACCCTATATGGAAGCAGGAGAAAGGGGAAAGAAAGAGGAGGAGTTGGATAGAAGGGAGAGGAGGGTGAAGGTGGAGTAAGTAAAAAACAAGCACTACTAAAAAGGGACAGGTAGAAAGAAAAAAAGTATATACATGGGAGAAAACAGGTTGGAGAGAAATACACAGCTAATGTGTATCATAACTGTGAATGTGAATGGTTTGAACTCTTCCATAAAATGGAAGCAACTAGCACAGTGGATTAAAAATCAGAATCCTTCAATGTTGCTTAATACATTTGAAACAGAAAAATGAAAAAAAAAGAGTAAGAGTAAAAGACAGAAGCAGAATTTATTGTGCTTCAATTAAAACAAACAAAAAAAAGCAGGAAAAGCAATTCTGATCTCAGATAAAGCAAAAGCAAAAATAGATCTAATTAAAAGAGGTAAGGAAGGAAACATCTTGTTAAAGGATACCATAGACAATGATGTAGTATTGATACTAAATGTATATGATTCAAGTGGTACAGAGTCCAAATTCTTAGAGAAGTTAAGTCAATTATAGGAAGAAATAGCAAAACTATACTACTGGGGAACTCCTCTCTCAAAATTAGATGAATCTAACCACAAAATAAACAAAAAAGAAACTAAGGAGATAAATAGAATCCTAGAAAAATTAGATGTGATAAACCTCTGCAGAAAACTGAATAGGGATAGAAAGGAAAAATAGTTTTTTTTTTTCTCTGCAGTACATGGCACCTACACAAAAACTGACCATGTATTAGGGCATAAAAATCTCACAATCAAATGCAGAAAGGCAGAAATAGTAAATGCTTTCTTTTCAGATCACGATACAATAAAAACTATATTCAATAAAGGGCCAGGGAAAGAGACTAAAAAACAATTGGGGGTTCTGATAAATGGTCAAAGGATATGAACAGACAATTTTCAGATGATTAAATTAAAACCATTTCTAGTCATGTGAAAAGGTGCTCCAAATCACTATTGATCAGAGAAATGCAAATTAAGACAACTCTGAGGTACCACTACACACCTGTCAGATTGGCTAAAATGACAGGAAAAGATATTGATGAATGTTGGCGGGAATGTGGGAAAACTGGGGATACTGATACATTGTTGGTGGAACTGTGAACGGATCCAACCATTCTGGAGAGCAATTTGGAGCTATGCTCAAAAAGTTATCAAACAGTGCATACCCTTTGACCCAGCAGTGTTTCTATTGGGCTTATATCCCAAAGAGATCTTAAAGAAAGGAAAGGGACCTACACGTACAAAAATGTTTGTGGCAGCCCTTGTTGTAGTGGCTAGAAATTGGAAACTGAAGGGATGCCCATCAGGTGTAGAGTGGCTGAATAAATTATGGTATATGAATGTTATGGAATATTATTGTTCTGTAAGAAACGACCAGCAGGATGATTTCAAAGAGGCCTGGAGAGACTTGCGTGAACTAATGCTGAGTGAAGTAAGCAGAACCAGGAGATCATTATACACAGCAACAACAATACTATATGATGATCAATTCTGATGGACATGGCTCTCTTCAACAATGAAATGCTTCAAACCAGTTCCAGTTGGTCAGTGAAAAAGGCCATACACACCCAGAGAGAGGGATATGAAATGTGGACCACAACATAACATTTTCATGCTCTATGTTGATATTTGCTTGCATTGTGTTTCCTTTCTCGGATTTTTTTTCTTGTAGACACAATTTTTCTTGCACAGCAAGATAAGTGTGGAAATATGTATACACATATTCGATTTGTCAAGTATTTTAACATAATTAAATGTAGTGGATAAATGTAGTGGACTTCCTGCCATCTAGAGGAGAGGAGGGGACTAGGGGGGAAATTTGTAGTGGAGGGCTTTGTAAGGGTCAATGTTGAAGAACTACCCATACATATGTTATGCAAATAAAAAACTTAAATAAAAAAATTGGAAATTAAATAATCTAATTCTAAAAAATGAGGGTCAAACAACAAATCACAGAAAAAATACATAATTTTATTCAAGACAATGACAATAATGAGACAACATACCAAAACCTATAGAATGCAGCCAAAGCAGTTCTTAGAGGAAATTTTATATCTCTAAATGATTACAAGAATAAAATAGAGAAAGAGGAGATCAATGAATTGGGCATTAAGCTAAAAAAGCTAGAAAAAGAACAAATCAAAATCCACTTTTTAAAAACCAAATTAGAAATTATGAAAATCAAAGGGGAGATTAATAAAACTGAAACTAAAAAACTACTGAGCTAATTCATAAAACTAAGAGTTGGTTTTATGAAAAAACCCAACAAAATAGATAAGCCTTTAGTTAATTTGATTAACAAAAAGGAAAGAAAAATACCAAATTACCAGCATCAAAAATTAAAAGGGTGAACTTACCACTGAGAAGAAGTTAAGAAGAAGAAATTAAAGCAATAATTAGGAGCTATTTTGCGCAACTGTATGGCAGCAAAGATGACAATCTAACCAAAATGGATGAATATTTACAAAAATATAAACTGCCCAGATTAAGAGAAGAAATAAATGACTTAAATAGTCCCATTGTAGAAAAAGAAATTGAATAAGCCATCCTTGAACTCCCTAATATACCACCTAACATCTCTCAGATTGGCTAGAATGACAGGAAAAGATGATAAATATTGGAGGGAATGTGGGAAAACTGGGACATTAATGCATTGTTAGTTGAGTTGTGAAATGATCCAACCATTCTGGATCTGGAACTATGCCCAAAAAGTTATAAAATTGTGCATATCCTTTGATCTCTCAGTGCCACTACTGGGTTTGTATCCCAGAGAGATCATAAAAGAGGGGAAATGTTGATAGGAGCCCTTTTTGTGGTGGAAAAGAACTGGAAAATGGTTGATGTCCTTCAAATGGGAAATGGCTGAATAAAGGCATATGAAAGTAATGGAATATTACTGTTCTATAAAAAAAATATTGAACAAGCTGATTTTAGACAGGCCTGGAAATATTTCACATAAACTGACATTGAGTGAAATGAGCAGAGCCAGGAATACATTGCACACAGTAACAGCAAGATTGTGTAATGATCAACTATGAAAGACTTGGTTCTTTTCAGAGGTTCAGTGAAACAAGGAAATCCCAATAAATTTGGATGGAAAATACCATCTGCATCCAGAAAGGGAACTATCAAGACTGAACAAAGTGTATGTTCACTTCTTTTTTCTTTTTCTTCTGTCTTTTTCTCAGTTAGTTTCAGTCATGTTCTTTAGCCTTTTTCTCTCTGGCTACATCTTGGTGTATCTCTTGGATTCCTTTGTTGATGGAGAAAAGCCATTGGCTCTCCCTAACAAGGTTAGCAAGTGAGCCAAGAACCCAAGACTGTCTGTCTCAGTTTCCTTGTCTCTAAAATGGAGATTGTACCTAATGTATAATAAAGCATTTTGTAAACCTTAAAAGCACTGTTATCATAAATGCTATTTGTAATGGTTGTTATGAGTTTCAAAAGGGCAGGAAAGCAGCATTCTCCTATCCCAGCATCCAGGTTTTGTAGTCAGTCCATCATCAATGCCTCAACAAACAAGATTTGACCTTTAGATGTGACCTTCAGGACACAGTTCAGCAGTAGATGATGAGGATTCATTTAGAAGTCATGTCACACTGGGTCATGAACTTACTGGAACCAAGGTTCTATAAAAACTGTGTTAAGAATCAGGCCAGTCCAGCCCTTTTTGTAGTGGCTAGAAACTAGAAATTGAATGGATGCCCATCAATTGGAGAGTGGCTGAATAAATTATGGTATATGAATGTTATGGAATATTATTACTCTGTAAGAAATGACCAGCAGGATGATTTCAGAGAGGCCTGGAGAGACTTGCATGAACTGATGCTGAGTGAAATGAGCAGAACCAGGAGATCATTATACACGGCAACAACAATACTATAGGACGATCAATTCTGATGGACAAGGCTCTCTGCAACAAAGAATTGTCTCAAACCAGTTCCAATTGTTCACTGAAGAAAACCATATACACCCAGAGAGAGGGATATGAAATGTGGACCACAACATAACATCTTCATGCTCTCTATTGATGTTTGCTTGCATTGTGTCTCCTTTCTCTGATTTTTTTTTCTTGTAGATAGGATTTTTCTTGCACAACTTGTCAAGTATTATTACATTATTAGCATGTAGTGGACTTCCTGCCATCTAAAGGAGGGGAGGGAACTGAGGGTAAAATTTGTAATGGAAAGCTTTGTAAAGATCAATGCTGAGGAACTACCCATACATATGTTGTAGAAATAAAAAGCTTTAATTAAAAAAAAATACTAAAAAATAAAAAAAGAATAAAAAAAAAAAAGAATCAGGCCACTCTCCCCAGAGAGCAGGGTATTATTAGGCAGAATGTTTCCAAGCTTCAAAGAAAATATTCCAATGGGCCTAGGCTGCTAGTCACTATACTGGCAACCAACAATGGGGAAACTAGGGGTTGGGGAGAACAAAGTCAGTTGAGGCTTGAGTCAATGGCAATAGAGAAGATGTGTCCCTAAATCCCTCCGGGTGCCCTTAGTACCTTAGTAGGGGCAGATGTAGCCTACCTGCTCTGCGACTATGAACCAGCATATACTCATTACATAAATATTTTACTATATGGGCAAATTATTATTCCAATTTCACACATAAGGAATTTAAGGATGATACAGGTTAAGTAACTGACTCAAGGCCTTGTATTGTAGATAGGATTTGAACTAAAGTTCTCCAGGCTCCAAGTCTAAGACCACTGGATCTTCTCCCTATTAGCCAGGCTCCTGAAAGTTAAACCATAATGCTTTCAGTGGCCTAAAATTATAAGACTTCTCCTGATTACTAGGATATACTCCAGGCAGGAGTGATGTTCTGCAGTCACTCTCGGCAAAGTCTCTAGGCATTCAACTGTCCAAATTCTAGGGATTCTCAAGTAAACATTAAGAATTTGGTTGCTTTAAAGTAATTCATAAGTTATCTGAAGAACTAAAAGGATAGGGATAAAACGTGTTAAATTTTCTAGTGGTAAACTGATCTTTCTAAAAAACCCATAAACTCTAAAAATGTTAATTTACTTAAAAGATAAAATTTTGTTTTTAAAGCAATGCAAATGTCTCTACTAGGCCTATATCCCAAAGAGATCATAAAAAAGAGAAAAGGACACACATGTGCAAAAATGTTTGTGGCAGCCCTTTTTGTAGTGGCAAGGAAGTAGAAACTGAGGATGCCCATCAGTTGGAGAATGGCTGAATAAATTATGGTATATGAATGTTATGGAATATTATTGCTCTCTAAGAAACGACCAGCAGGATGATTTCAGAGAGGCCTGGAGAGACTTGCATGAACTGATGCTGAGTGAAATCAGCAGAACCAGGAGATCATTATACATTATACAGCAAGATTATATAATGATCAATTTTGATGGAAGTGGTTTTTTTCAATAGCGAGGTGAGTCAGACCAGTTTCAATGATCTTGTGATGAAGAGAGCCATCTGCACCCAGAGAGAGGACTGAAGCGAACTGAATATGGATCACAACATAATATTGTTACCCTTTTTTGTTGTTGCTGCTGTTGTTTCCTTGCTTGCTTTTTTTTCTTTCTCATTTTTCCCTTTTTATCTCATTTTTCTTGTGCAACATGATAAATGTAGAAATATGTATAGAAAAAATGCACATTGTTTAACTTGTATTGGATTACTTGCTGTCTAGAGAAGGGGAAGGGAGGAAGGAAGGAAAAAAATTGGAACAAAAAGTTTTGCAAGAGTGAATGTTGAAAATTATCTTTGCAGATATTTTGAAAAACAAAAAGATATTATAAAAAAGAAAAATAAATAAAAATAGTCAAAAAAGACATTGCAAACTTTTTATAAGTCATGTCACTGGGAAAAAAAAGCATAATAGAACTATATACAAAATATGGTCAATAGTTTTATATGTCTTTTCTGGCTGAAATTCTTGATGTTTCTGCACAATATATAATGCTTAATTCCAAATAAATATATCAATACTTAACCTCAACAACTACAATAAAATTAAAAAAAATATATATCAACACATCCCTCAAGTAAATCAAGTATAAAACTTGAGTACTACTCACACCTATTAGATTAGCTAAGATAACAAAAAGGGAAAATGATAAATGTTGGTGGGGATGTGAGAAAACTGGGACACTAATATACTGTTAGTAGAGTTGTGAACTTACCCAACCATTCTAGAGAGCAATTTGGAACTATGCGCAAAAGGCTATAAAACTGTGCATACCCTTTGATCAAGCAATATCACTACTGGATATGTATTCCAAAGAGATCATTAAAAGGATAAAAAGACTCATATGCACAAAAATATTTATAGCAGCTTTTTGTTGATGGTAAGAATTGGAAATTGAGGAAATGCCCATCAATTAGAGAATGGATGAACAAATCATGGGGTATGAATGTAATATAATACTACTGTTCCATATGAAATAATGTTGATCAGGCTGATTTCAGAAAAACCTGGAAAGACTTAAGTGAACTGATGCTGAGTGAAACCAGAATATTATACATAGTAATAGCAACATTGTATGTAAGATGATCAACTGATAGACTTCACTTTTCTCAATAATACAGTGATCCAAAATAGTAACAATAGTTATTGGAAAATGCCATCCACATTGAAAAAACTATGGAAACTAAATATGGATCAAAGCATACTATTTTCACTTTTGTTATTGTTTTTTTTTTCCTTCTTATGGTTTTTCCCTTTTGTTCTGAGTTTTCCTTTACAACATGACTAATATGGAAATGTGTTATTGCCATATGCATAACTTACATCATTTTGCTTGAAGTTGTCTTGGGAAAGGGATAGATGAGGAAAGGAGGGAGAAAAATTTGTAATTCAAAATCTTACAAAAATGAATGTTGAAAACTATCTTTATATGTAATTGGAAAAAATAAAATACTATTAAGTGAAATAAAAAGAAATAAAACTCAAAAGTAATACAAAAGACAATGTATTCAATTATTACAAAATATTCTCCTTTCATTAAATAGAATTTTCCCTTTTTTTACTGCCAAGTCATAATGCATTTCAAATTGCAAAATAATTTTGAGCCTATTTTTAGCATTAGGTTAATCATATTAAGCTTAGAAACTCTATGGCAGGCATTCTCAACTTGGAATCAATGGATAGACTTCAAGGGGTTTGTGAGCTTGGATGGGAAAAAACCCAAATCTTTATTTTCACTTATCTCTCAAGGGAAATGAACATTTCCTTTAATTATGAATATAGACAATAAATGTAGAGTTCCACAGGCCTCATCAGACTAACAAAGGGTTCCACAACCACCACAAGAATAGCCAGCATATAGAATTTTTTTTTCTTTATTAAAGCTTTTTATTTACAAAACATATGTATGGGTAATTCTTCAACATTGACCTTTACAAAGCTTTCCGTTACAAATTTTTCTCCCCTAATCCCCATTCCTCTCCTAGATGGCAGGAAGTCCACTACATGTTAATTATATTAAAATACTTGACAAGTCGAATATATGTATACATATTTCCATACTTATCTTGCTGTGCAAGAAAAATCATGTCTACAAGAAAAAAAAATCTGAGAAAGGAAACATAATGCAAGCAAACATCAACAGAGAGCATGAAAATGTTATGTTGCGGTCCACATTTCACATCCCTTTCTCTGGGTGTATATGACTTTCTTCAGTGAACAATTGGAAGTGGTTTGAAACATTTCATTGTTGAAGAGAGCCATGTCCATCAGAACTGATCATCATGTAGCATTGTTGTTGCCGTGTATAATGATCTCCTGGTTCTGCTGATTTCACTCAGCATCAGTTCATGCAAGTCTCTCCAGGCTTCTCTGAAATCGTCCTGCTGGTCGTTTCTTACAGAACAATAGTATTCCATAACATTCATATAACATAATTTATTCAGCCACTCTCCAATTGATGGGCATCTATTCAGTTTCTGGTTTCTAGCCACTACAAAAAGGGCTGCCACAAACATTCTTGCACATGTGGGGCCCTTTCCTTCCTTTTAAGATCTCTTTGGGATATAAGCCCAATAGAAACACCAGCATATAGAATTTTAAGGTTTGAAAAGTACTTTATAAATATTATCTCATTTTGTCTTTACAACAAACATGTACATTATTACTATCCTCATTTTACAGATGAAAAAACAAAAGCTAAGAAAGATTAAGAAAATTGCCAAAGGTCACACAGTTAGTAAATAAATTTTTGAGGCAGGATTAGAATTTAGCTCTTTTTGACTCCAACTTCAGCACTCCACACAATGCATTGCCTAGCTTCCTAACATTAAAAAGGTTAAGAAGCTCTGCTCTGTAGAGTCCATGTATAAATTTAATTTTCTTGTAAACATTTTTCGGTGAAAACTAGATTAAAAATCAGTAAGTACAGAAATATATAAACATCTTGGGTCTCCCTCGTATATAATGTATAGTCATAAAATGGAAACTTATGACTTCACTTCCTTTTTTCCATTCCTTCTTCCAGCCATTGAACTTCTTCAGTGAATAGCACACTTTAAAATGACATTAGAAGACTTTCAGGTAGATGGCAGACTACAATAACCTTCAGAAATTATAAGAAAATTTAGGAAACACTATATACACATTTATAAGTTCTACAGCAAAGAATAGCAAAAATCTAAGACTTCATTAGCCATTTTTTTAATATTCAAGTGTGTTCTTTGAGTCCATTAACTATCATGCAATGGGCAACATGATTCATCGTAAGTCCTCAGGAATTGCGTTTAGTCATTGCAGTGATCAGTTTTGGAGATACTGTATATGTGGGTCTGTAAGAATGTATGTAGGGTTAGGGATGTATAATATATATGTGTGTGTGTGTAGATCAATTGATATTGTATATAAAGTTAATCTTTCCACCTCAACTTTCCCCATCCCACACTGAGAACACAAGAAAATCAAAACTCATTACAAACACATGGAGTCAATCACCAAATTTTCAGTGGCCATGTTCTAAAAACTTCTGGTCTCCTTCTGCAGTCTGAGTCCCTCGCCTCTTTATCAGGAGGTGAGCGCATCCTGGATGGTTAAGATGTTGATTCGAGGAAAGCACAGTAGCATTTCCGCACACTTATATACCATAATTTGTTCATTCATTTCCCAATTTACCTCTTCCATTTCCACCCTTGTCACCTCAAAAAGAGCTTCTGTACTTTTGTACCTCCTCAGTTTGTCTGCTTAGGACTGAGCCTGCCTCAGGGCAGCGTCGGATCACCAACAAACTCCTCATCTTCCCTTTCCTACGGCCTGTTGGGATTTCTCAGAGGACAGCGAGGGCCAGGCGTCGGCTCTTCCCTATCCCTTCCTCCTTGCTTGTACAGATGTCAGTCTGGTTCCCCTCACTTACCTTCCCTTTGTGTTCCAAGACAAGAAGGTACATTTTTCATGGCAGCCTCCACTTGGATCACTTCTCTTACTTCTTCACCACGAAGCTGTCCTTCCCTATCCAAGGGCCACCAGATAGCACAAGGGCCCCGGATAGCACACACCCTCATGGATGCCCAGGCTCTCCGCCGCGCTGTCACATGATTACACCCCAGCCTCTGCAGGCCAAATGGCCCGGAGTCTGCCTCCGCGTTAGACTTCCCTGAGTAAGGGGACAACCGCTGCCCCACTGTGGCAGGCAGGATCATTTTGGACCTGGACGCGATGTGAATTAGAGAACTGCTATCACGCTCCATACAGAATTTCTAAATTATCAATGACAACCCATTTCAAAGCCAGAAATGCCAGCTTTCATGAGGTGATAAATCTGTTACTAAGTCCTCTACTGGCAAAATCAATTGGCTTCTGGTGGCTGCCACCAGAATAATTTCACCGTGCAACATAAATGCCTTGCCTGGGCTCTGGTAATCAAGCACCTGTACATGTGAGGGACTCAAGGACCTAATTCTTAAAGGCCTCTTCACTTGTTCCATCTAACTATTGCCAAGCATGACCTAGTCACCACCACCCCTTCTGGCCCTTCTGTTTTTGATTCTTCCATTTCTACTTCCAAGTGAGACTATTAAGTGGCTTGGAGATGATCCTTCCTAGGACCTTTTCTCCCTTTCCCTTCCTCTTCCACTTAAAGACTTCTTGATTAGATTTACCAGACACACAATGCACTTTTGAATTCAATCTGCGTGAACATTTTAAGTCTAGACAATTCACACAGAAAAGACAACGTAGATGAAGAATGCAGTAAGAGGTTCTGATGTGCAATAAACAGGCAGTGTCTTTGAGACAGTCTAACTGCACGGCAGCTGGACAATGATCTGGGCCAAAAAGAGAAGTGCCTGAAGTAATCCCCATATGCTTTATGACTAAAAAACTCTTCTTTTTAGTATCAATTTAAAACCACTAATGTTGCTATTTGTCTATGAATCATGGAATGTCATGGGTTCTAAAGAATGGAAAGGATACCCAGTGGCTGAAGAGAAATCAGAGAAAGTCAATTAGAACAATTGACTTTGATGGGGAGGGAGGTGTCTTAAAAGGCCAAATGAGGATCAGATGAAGAGTTCTTTCCTTCTTGTGCTGTTTTATTAGTAGTATAACTCTCCCTTCCAATTCATTCCCTCATCATTTCATTTCTAATTATTATGACATCATCCTAATTCTAGGTTCTCCTCTGCCTCAATACACCCTGTCCACTTTGACCCAAGATTAATCTTTAAATATTATTTTATTCACATCACACTTCTTCCCCAAAGCAAGCAATAATTTCCTATGTCTAACATCAACTCTAAACCAGAAGCCCTAGGTTTGAATCCTGATTCTACAAATTATAATCTGTGTGATTTAGGAAAATCACTACAGTTCTCTGGACCTCAGTTTCCTCATCTGTAAACAAAATGGGTGGAACTCTATGCCTTCTGGGGTCCATTCTAGCTCCAAGATCTAATGATTTTAAACTCTTCTGCTTGGTTTTTAATGCCCTTTTTAATCTGTACCCCATATTATTGATCAAATCCCTTTTCTATTAACATCCAGCAGCTATTCTAGACTTTACTCTTATCAGAGCAGTTATTTCACTGGAACACAATTATGCTTACTAGTCATTAAATAAATATTTATTGAGCACCTAATATTCAATTCAATTCACTTCAACAAACACTCAAATTTAACAATTGCACATGTTAAGCCCTAGAGCTACAAAGACAAAAGAAGATGCAACCTCTAAGGAGGAGCATTAAGACATTCGCAAATGATCATAACAGTTCAGAAGTAATAAATGCAAAGGAGAAATTCAGCATATACAAAATTTGAGAGAAGAGAGTGGACTTACATATGGGGTCATGGAACCTGGATTGAGCACTAAAGAGAAGAGGGATTTCAACAGGTAAAGATGGTAGATGGAAAGGCATCAGCAAAGGCAACGATGTAGAAGGTGAAATGAAAGTGGGATTTATTGAATAGTCTGGTTCAGCCAGATTTCAGGAAACATGCAAAGAAATAGTATGATACAAGTTTGGAAAGAAAGAATAAGTCATGATTGTGTAATTATAAAGTACAGGGAATACAAAGATAAAGAGTTTATTCTTTATTCAGTAAGCAATGGGGAACTACTAAAAGCTCTGTATAGACAAGTAAGTTCACCACAGCAATGGATTAGAAGGACTAATTAGCAGAGAAACAATATTCAGGAATAACAATTGGGAGGGTATTTCAATAATATGGGCAAAACTAGATGAGAGCCTGCATTAGAGTAGTTGCAATAGGAGTAGAAAGGAAAAGGGTGACATAAGAGATACTGGGTTGATAAATGATGAAAGGATATGAACAGGCAGATTTCAGATGAAAAAATTAAAGCCACCTATAATCATAAGAAAAATGCTCTAAATCATTATTGATTAGAGAAATGCAAATTAAAACAACTCTGAGGTACTACCTCATACCTATCAAATTAGCAAATACAACAGAAAAAGAAAATGATAAATGTTGGAGAAGATGTGGAAAAATTGGAACACTAATACATTGTTGCTGAAATTGTGAACTGATCTAACCATTCTGGAGAACAATTAGAAACTATGTTCAAAGGACTATAAAATCGTGCATACCCTTTGATTCAGCAATATCATGACCATTAGGTCTATAACCCAAAGAAATCAAAAAAGGGAAAAGAACCCACATGTACAAAAATATTTACAGCAGCTTGTTTTGCAGGGGCAAAGAGTTGGAAATCAAGGGGATATTCAACAAATGGGTAATGGTTGAACAAACTGTGGTATATGAATGAAATGGAATACTAGTATTCCATAAGAAATGAGGAGGCAGATTTCAGAAAAATCTGGAAAGACTTGCATGAATTCATAATGAGAGAAGTGAGCAGAACACTGTACATAGTAACAGTGACATTGTATGGATGATCAACGTTGATAGACTTTGCTCTTCTCAGATGTATAATGGTCTAAGATGATTCCAAAGGATTCATGATGGAAAATGCTATCCACACCCAGAAAAAGAAATATGGAGTCTTGAATGCAGACTGAAGAATACTATTTTCACTTTTTTGTTGTTGCTTCTTTCTCGTGATTTTTCCTTTTTGTTCTGAGTCTTCTTTCACAACATGACTAATGTGGAAATATGTTCAACATGATTGTACATGGATAACTTATATCAGATTGATTTGTCTTGGAAAAGTAGGAAGAGAGGGAAGGATGGAGAAAAAAATGAAAACCAAAATATTACAAAAGTAAATGTTGAAAACTAACAATTTTTTTAAATGGAAAAAACAAAAAAAATTAAAATATAAAATTAGAATTGGGTAAATGGAAGATAATGGCTTTATGAGAAATTAAGAAAAATTTAAAAAGCAAAAAGCAAAAAAAAATTATTGTGAAAGTAAATTGACAATAATTAACAGCTAGCTGAATGTGGAGAAGACAAGAAAAGTCATAGTAATGACAAGGTTATTATGGAGAATCACCGAGCCATCACCAAAAATAGGGAAACCCCAAAGGTGCAGATTTGAAGCAGAAATGTTATTATATTTGAGGTACTGATGGAACTTCTGGGTGAAGATATTTACTCAGCTAGAAATAAAGGATTTGTGCTCTGGGAAAAGAGACAGGAACTAGAGATTTATCCACACAGAGATAGTAACTGTGGTCAGGATAAATACATGATATTGCCAAGAAGAGTGTAGATGTTAGAAAGAAGTGTGAAGGAAGAACAACATAGTTCTGGTATGTGGACCACATACTAGAAATGAGCTTCCTAAATGTCACTTTTCCTTAGCTGGAAGATATGGAATGAATAATCTATATCAAAATCCTGACAGAGACAAAGAGATGAGACCAGGGACATAGGTAGAGATGTTAGTTTTGACCTGCAAGAGGGCTAAATCATCATCTTAAATAAGAAGGAAGAAGAATGGTTCAACTAAGATAATGAGAGATGAAGGAATTCATGTTTCAATGGTCTTGATATTAATGAAAGCGAATATATTAAGAGTAATTTACAAATCATTTTAAAAATAGGCTGACAAGTATGGGTTTGAATTTTTACTTCATTTGTTTTTTTTTTACTGACCATAGCTGCCAAGATGTATAGGTCAGCCAGCATATAAATAGTTCCTTGGCCCAGTGATAAGATATTAAAATACCATCTTATATTAAGTCTGCATGACAGTTTACTGGACCTGAAACAGTCTTATGCATTTGTGCAGGAAGGTCAGGCTGACCCTTAAGGTTATCAAAACAGACTTTGACAGGGATATTTAGTTTATAAGAAAGCTTGAACAGTTTAATCAAATGATACTGAACCATCTGCTTCTGCATAACAATGGTGCTAGTGTTGATGGGAGATATAGGCTTGTTTCCAAGTAAGAAAGTGAATCACTGGGACTACGAAAATTGTCAATTTGTTTTCAAGTCCAGAAAAATAATAAACCTTTTTTTTACTGAAAAAGAAAATTATAGTTTTATTTAATGAAAGGTATACTTAAGACAGTATTTATAATACCAAAAAAACAACCAACTTTAAACTATAAGACAGCTGTGTTATTTAGGCTTTCGAAATTTACCAAATAAAAGCTTTTCTGTTATGCTTCTTGCCAAACTAGATGAGGAAAAAAATACATTTTCAAGAAACTTCTAATTTTTTCCAACTCTCCCACTTACTCAAAAAATTTGGCTAGCAGTTTGAATGATAGCTGTATGAGCTCTACCATCTGCTTGCTAACTGAGCAGTCTGAAACTGACATATAGCCTAATGGGTACAAGGTACCTAAGGAACATGGCTGTTAAACAGTACACTGACTTGTTTTCATGAGCTGATGTAATTGAACCTTTTAAAAAAAATATATCATAAAATAAGCTTGAAATTTACATGTGTTTTCCAAGCAAGTCAGATCCAGCCATAACCAGTTGCAAGCTGCTGTTTTTGATTATTTCTTCAAAACTTAAGCATAAATGTAAAAATCTCAATATATTTTAAAACTAACATTTCCAAAGACCTAAAAACGTATACTATAATTCAAACAATATTTAAGCGTAATCTTGCTATTTTCAAAAGAATTAACGAAGATGTGAAATAGGCAAATGGTTTTATTTATTTATTTATTGTATTTATTTTTTTATTTTATTTGCATAACATATGTGTGGGTAATTCTTCAACAATAACCCTTACATAACTTTCCGTTACAAATCTTTCCCCCCAACTCCCCACCCCTCCCCTAGATGGCAGGATATCCACTACATGTTAATTATGTTAAAATATTGGCAAATCGAATATATGTATACATATTTCCAAACTTATCATTGTTGTGCAAGAAAAATCTTATCTACACAAACGATATATCAGATAAAGGAAACACAATGTAAGCAAACATCAATCAAGGAGTATGAGAATGTTATGTTGTGGTCCACATTTCACATCCCTCTCTCTGGGTGTATATGGCTTTCTTCAGTCAACAACTGGAACTGGTTTGAAACATTTCATTGTTGAAGAGAGCCATGTCCATCAGAATTGATCGTCATATAGTACTGTTGTTGCCATGTATAATGATCTCCTGGTTCTGCTCATTTCACTCAGCATCAGTTCATGTAAGTCTCTCCAGGCCTCTCTGAAATCATCTTGCTGGTCATTTCTTACAGAACAATAATATTCCATAATATTCATATACCATAATTTATTCAGCCATTCTCCAATTGAAGGGCATCTATTCAATTTCCAGTTTCTAGCCACTACAAAAAGGGCTGCCACAAACATTCTTGCACATGTGGGACCTTTTCCTTCCTTTATGATTTCTTTGGGATATAAGCCCAATAGAAATGCTGCTGGGTCAAAGGGTATGTGCAGTTTGATAACTTTTTGAGCATAGCTCCAAATTGCTTTCCAGAATGGCTGTATCCGTTAACAGCTCCACCAACAATGCATCAGTGTCCCAGCCCTCCCACATCCCCTCCAACATTCATCATTAACTTTTCCTGTCATTTTAGCCAATCTGACCGGTGTGAAGTGGTACCTCAGAGTTGTCTTGATTTGCATTTCTCTGATCAATAGTGATTTGGACCACCTTTTCATATGACTATAAATAGTTTTAATTTCATCCTCTGAAAATTGTCTGTTCATATCCTTTGACCATTTATTGATTGGAGAATGGCTTGAATTTTTATAAATATGAGACAATTCTCTATATATTTTAGAGATGCGAGCTTTATCAGAACCCTTAAATGTAAAGATGATTTCCCAATTTATTGCTTCCCTCCTAATCTTGTCTGCATTGAGTTTGTTTGTACAAAAACTTTTTAACTTAATATAGTCAAAGTTATCTATCTGGTTTTCAATTAAGAGTTCCAGTTCTTCTCTGGACATAAATTTATTCCATCTCCATAGGTCTGAGAGGTTAACTATATTACATTCCTCTAATTTACTTATAGTATCACTCTTTATATCCAGACCATGAACCCATTTAGATTTTATCTTGGTATGTGGTGTTAGATGTGGGTCAAGCCCTAATTTCTTCCACACTAGTTTCCAATTTTCCCAGCAGTTTTTGTCAAATAGTGAATACTTATCCCAAAAGCTGGGGTCTTTGGGTTTATCAAAAACCAAATTGCTATAGTTATTGCCTAGTTTGTCTTGTGATTCTATCCTATTCCACTGATCGACTACTCTATTTCTTAGCCAGTACCAAATGGTTTTGATGACCGCTGCTTTATAATATAGTTTTAGATCTGGTACAGCAAGTCCACCATCGTCAGCCTTTTTTTCCTTCATTAATTCCCTTGAAATTCTTGACCTTTTGTTTTTCCAAATGAACTTTGCTACTATTTTTTCTAGATCTGTAAAATAATTTCTTGGGAGTTTGATTGGTATG
>JAJPUD010001008.1:184291-202788 GCA_023553655.1 Myrmecobius fasciatus | reverse complement strand
GTTGAGATCTCCCACTAGTATAGTATTACTGTCTATTTCTCCTTGCATCTCTCTTAACTTCTCCTCTAGGAATTTGGATGCTATACCACTTGGTGCATATATGTTAAGTATTGATACTGCTTCATTGTCTATGGAACTCCTTCGTAAAATGTAGTTTCCTTCCTTATATCTTTTAATTAGATCTATTTTTGTTTTTACTTGATCCGAGATAAGGATTGCTACCCCTGCCTTTCTTTGTTCACCTGAAGCATAGAAGATTCTGCTCCAGCCCTTTACCTTCACTCTGTATGTATCTCTATGTTTTAGATGTGTTTCTTGTAAACAACATATTGTAGGATTCTGGCTTTTAATCCAGTCTGCTACCCACTTCCGTTTTATGGGAGAGTTCATCCCATTCACATTCACAGTTAAAATAACTATACCTGTATTCCCTGCCATCTTATTTACCCAGAGTTATGATTTTCTCTTCCCTTTACCCTCTCTCCCTTCCCCCCTCCCCAGTACTTTGCTCTTGGTGACCACCTCCCACCAATAATCCTCCTCCCTTTAGAGTCCCTCCCTCCCCTTTATACCTTTCCCCTAATCCTTCTATTAGTTTATCCCTTTCCTTTTCTCCCCTACCTCCTACCTTCCCAGAAGGAGGGTCAGTGCTTTCTTTGAAGCCAAATGTGTCTGATATACTCTCTTAGAGTCCAATCTAATGAGAGTAAGGTTTACACAATACTCATCGCCCTCCCTTCTTTCCCTCAATTATATTAGATCTTCTATGTCTCTTTATGAGATTTTGCCTTATTTTACCTCCTTTATTTTTACTTTATTTTGCCTCCTTTCCCTCCTCCCCCCTTTTTCTTTTTCAGTATGGTATCCCTTCCACCTCTAATTTCTTTTCCATCATTATCAAAGAAAAATCAAATTATACTGCCATTCTTTAAAGGATACCTATAGTAGAAATATAGTTCTCAAGAGTTTTCATTTTTACCTTTTTATGCTTCTCTTGAGTTCTCTATTTGGAGGTCAAATTTTTTGTTCAGATCAGGTCTTTTCATTAGAAATAGGTGAAATTCTCCTGTATCATTGAATGACCATCTTCTTCCCTGGAAGATGATGCTAATTCTAGCTGGATAACTTATTCTTGGCTGTAATCCAAGTTCTTTTGCCTTTTGGAATATCTGGTTCCAGGCCCTTCGATCCTTTAAAGTGGAAGCTGACAGATCCTGTGTAATTCTAATGACAGTTCCTCGGTATTTGAACTGTTTCTTTCTAGCTGCTTGCAATATCTTTTCCTTGGTGCGATAGTCCTGAAATTTGGCCACGATATTTCTTGGGGTTTTAATTTTGGGGTCTCTTTCTGGAGGTGATCGGTGAATTCTTTCAATGCCAATTTTGCCTTCTGATTCTAAAACATCAGGGCAATTCTCTTTCATGATTTCCTGGAAGATAGCATCCAGGTTCTTTTTTTCATCGTGGCTTTCAGGGAGTCCGATAATCCTTAAATTGTCTCTCCTGGATCTGTTTTCCAAGTCAGTTGTTTTTCCTAGGAGATATTTCATATTTTCTTCTATTTTTTCATTTTTTTGTTTTTGTTTAACTGATTCTTGAAGTCTTATTGAGTCATTTACTTCTATTTGTTCAATTTTAATTTTTAAAGTATTATTTCCTTCAGTTATCTTTTTTAGCTCCTTTTGTAGCTGGCCAATTGAATTTCTTGATTCAATGCATTCTTTTTCCATTTTGCCAGTTTTATTTTTCAGTGAATTGTTGTCTTTTTCCAATTCACCAATTTTGTTTTTCAGTGAATTGTTGTCTTTTTCCAATTCACCAATTTTGTTTTTCAGTTCACCATTTTTATTTTCCAGTGAATTGGTGATTTTTTCCAATTCACCAATTTTGTTTTTCAGTGAACTGTTTTTTTTTCCAATTCACCAGTCCTATTTTCCAGTTTTTGATATTTCTGTTGCCCTGATCTCAATTTATTTCCCCATTCTTCTTCTAGCTCTCTTTTGAGATTCTTAATGCAATCATCCAGGTAAGCCTTCTGAAAGGGAGACCAACTTAAGTCTGCCTTTGTGGCTTCATCTGGGATTGTTTTCATAATGTCAGGATCTGGGGACTGTTCTATTTTTTCTCTGTAAAAGCTTTCTATGGTGAGAGCTCTCTTCTGCTTCTTGCTCATGATTTAAAGTTGGGATATTGGTCAAAAGCAGAGAAAACTGCAACAATTTGTATTTGCCCTGGGACAGTTTGCCGAGTTGACTTCCTGTCTGAGGCTGGTCGGGCTAGATTCGCACTAGGACCACGTTTTCAGCTGTTCTCGATCCACCCTTTACCAAAGGCAGATCTGCCAAAGCACCTGCCCGCAAGCAGAGCAAAGTGGCCCAGGCGTCTCCCAGGGGCTTCCTGGGTGCCTAAAATCCGCCCCTCTATCTCAGCCCTGACTTCCGCCCCGGCTGGAGTCCGATCGCAACCAGCAGCCGATTTCCCCTGAGGCTAACCTTCTCTGGCGTTCTTTCAAGGTAGATTTTTGATAGAAGTGCGTTGTAGTCCAAATGTTTGGCGGGGCCCTCACTCAAAAACCAGTTGGAAGGATCACTTTGTCTGGGTTTGAGGGAAGGTCCCAGGAGTTCACAGAGAAAGCTGTCTGCAGTTCACCATCTTGGCTCCGCTCCCAAAATAGGCAAATGTTAAGAATTCACAGTATCAAGTACAATGTTTATTAATCTCTTCAATTAGTAGTCAAAAATAAGTTTAACTTTTTAAAGCTAAAAATTGCATACAATGAAAGTTAATTTTTTTTAATCATCCGGGTCACTTTAGCCAGTATACATACCAAAAAATAATTAATACCCACTGGAAGATCTGTCAAAAGTCAAATAGGTATGATATAAAATTGTATTTTTTCCATCTTGAGGCCAAAACTGAGAGTGAAATGAGGCATACATGGTGCCACAAGCCCAAAAACAGATTCTTCTTCCTTTGATCTCATTATAAAATTCCTCCTTCCTGATATCTTGTCAGTATTATTTCCTTTTAGAATCATTCCAGTGGCATATATTCTCAGAGGTGAAAGGGACCTCAGTTGCCATCTAGTTCATTCCACACCTGACCCCAAATCCATTCTCTAACAGGGTTCCAAAGGGTCACCCTTACTTTTTTTCAAGGCCTCTAAATAGCATAAACCTGCTACCTCCAAAAGAAGCCTGCTCTATTTACAATCATTTGCCTATTTGGAATTTGCACTCACTGCCTCCTAGGGTCAAGCAAAAGAAGCCTAATTCCTCTTCCAGTGACAGATATTAAAATACTTGAAGTTAGTGATTATGTTCCTCTCTGAAGTCTTCTCTTAGCTGGGCCTGTTATAACCAGCTCCTTCAACCAATTTTCTTCAACAACGTTCTCAAGACCTTTCATCATCATTCCCTCTTTTGATGGTATTCATCACACTAAATGTGATACCCAGGACCAAATATAGTAGCGGCTGTTATACCCCTTATTTGGGATACTAGGTCTCTCTTAGTCATCAAAAGATCAGATGAGCTTAGAGGGCTTCCATAGCAGACTGCTAACATTGAGTTTGACGTCCACTAAAACTTACAGATATTTTAAAGATAAACTATTGCTTGGCCATGTTTGCCTCCCCATGCTTTTTGTACATAAAAAGTTAATTTTTGAACAGAAGTACAGAATTTTACATTTATCTCTATTAAATTTCATCTTTCTGCATTCAGCCCAAATTTCCAACCTGTTAAGACTGTGTTCTATATTGGATTACTTATCATCTAGGGGAAGGCATGAGAAGGAGGGGAAATTTGGAATAGAAGGTTTTGTAAGGGTCAATGTTGAAAAATTATCCATGCATATGTTTTGAAAATAAAAAGCTTTAATTAAGAAAAAAGAAAGATTGTATTGGATCCTGATTTTGTCATCTAACATGTTATCTAGCCTCTCCATTTAGATCACAGTAATCTTAGTGGTATATAATAATGTGCTATATGGTCAAGATTTAACTCATTTTTGAGTTTTACTTGGTTTTTTTTGTTTGTTTTTTTCCTGAGGCAATTGGGGTTAAGTGACTTGCCCAGGGTCACACAGCTAGGAAGTGTTAAATGTCTGAGGTCGTATTTGAATTCAGGTCTTCCTGACTTCAGGGCTGGTGCTCTATCCACTGCACCACCTAGCTGCCCCTTTACTTGGTTTTATACATAGTTAACCATCTTTGACACTTTAGTAGACTCACAATTTCAGATAAGCATTATTGTAGATAGCAACCCATCCCACCTTCTCTTCTTCTATAATTCTCTCCCATGTCTTCCCAAAAATCCTCTATAAAAGAACTAACCAAAATGCTAGACACTTTCCTCTACGTCTTTATAAGTATTTCACGCATATTAAAGCAACATGAAATACTTTGGCTATCCATGTTCTTACTATATAAGTAGTTGCTTCCATTTTTGGTTATACATTTATTAATGCTGTTGAATTATTTCTTGCTCGCAAGTGATCAACGGTAGCATGCTGCAACTTCCTTTTATCTACCTTTTTCTTGTATTTTGGATCATCTAAATTTTGATTCCTCTTACAATTTAGTGTGTTCCACAATGAGTTCACTGCCTCAAGTCTCTTCCCTCTCCAATCCAATTTTTATGCTGCTTTCAGGATGATTTTCCTAAAGCATAAATTTTATCATATTATTCCTCTGAGACAGCGAGGTGATATAGTTGACAATGCATGTATAATCTGAAAGACCCAAGTTCAACCTCAGTCTCAGTTACTTAACATCTGTATGAGCTCATTTTCCTCAAATGTAAAATAATCATAATAGCACCCACACCACAGAGTTATTGTGAATAACAAATGAGATAATATTTGTAAACAGATAGGACAGTGCCTGGTATGTAGTAAGTGCTATACAAATGCTTATAAGTGATCAGTGTTGGTTAGAGGCAGTACTTGAACTGAGTGGTTCCTGATTTAGCTCTATCCATTACACCAACGGTATCAAACCCAAGAATGGCTGAACCAAATCAAAATGTAATTGGTAAATGTTTGACAAAATAAATAAAAATATAATAGAGCACAGGTTATCTTAAGATGTTGCTTTCAAAATCAATATTCAGTTCCCCAGGGATCCTTTGGTACTGTTCAGTGACACCCCTTCTACTTGAGTTTGACACAAGTACACCATGCTTCCAGACCAAGAATGACCTCCTGCAAAAGCTGAAAAATCAGGGTGAGTCTTGAAGGGAGCCAGAGAAAACAGCTTGCCAAGATGAGGAGAAGGTCCACTCCAAGTTTACTGAAGAGGCGTGGATTAGAGACTGGCATGTCCAGTGCAAGGAATAGCAAATAAAATATATAGAGACCACCAAAGTATAAGGTAGAAAGACAGGAAGGAGCCAGGTTGTAAATGCTATTAAATGCTAAATAGAGGATTTTATATTTGATCTGGGAGGTAACAGAAAGCACTTTAATTTATTGAGTAGGAGAGTAACGTAGTCAGACCTTCAAGAAAAATACATTAGCAGCTGAATGGAGAATGCTGGAGCAGGGAGAGACATAAGCTAAGGAAACCACCCAGCACACTGTTGCAATAGTCCAGACATGAAGAGAAGGGTGATGGCAGTACCACAACAGAAAAGAATGGCTCAGATGAGAGATGATGGGAAAGGAGAAATAACAAAAACTGTCAATAGATCCTATCTGTGGAATGGAATGTATTATTCTAATCAGTCAACAATCTGACTTTATACAAATAGGATATTCTCAGAGGACTTCAAATCCAGTAACTTGCTTTTTATCTGTTAAAATGTACTGTTCATATTCTGATGTTTTGTGCATTTTCCAGTTCTATTTTTGAATAAAGTATTTGTAACATTTCATTTCAATAATATTTTCTTTCTTATCTCAAACCACATTTTCGAACATAATTTCCCCTTATTCTCCCCAGTTTTCAGCCTGAAGACACATGGTTTCTTTTCTGGGATATATGTGGAGACCTTAGTGGCTATCCATAACTTGATTCCAGAGCCAGCTGATCTCAGGTTACTTCTCCTTGAGGAAGCCCTCTTAAGGAAGCATGCTCTCCAACTGCACATAGACTCAAGAACATAAGTTTCAGGGCAAAGTAGACTTTGTACTGGCATCATTCTTTCCTCACTCAGATCTAATAAAGAGACACTGAAGAAAGGTAGTGAGAATTAGAGTGGAAAGAAGGAAATGGATGAAGGAGCTTTTTTCATGAAGAGCATCCACAAAGAAAGCAATGGGAATTAGACAAATGCCAACAGAAAGAATATGATGAGAGAAGAGATGATCAATAATAAGCCATGAGGAGACACACCCATGTAGAAGTAGCCAGAGAGAGAGGAGCAAGGTGAAGGAGTCAAATGAATAAAAGGTAGGAGGAGAGTCAGAAGACTATATACAGCATCACAGAACCCAAGAGAGGAGACACTATCAGAAAGGAAAAGGTAGTGAATTATTTGAGCAGTATAGAGAGGAATGAAAAAACAACATTGAATATGGTGATAAAGAAATTTCTGGTGACCTCTAAAATAGAAAAGCAGACAGAGATTGGAAAAGGCTGAGGGATAAATGGGTGGTTAGGAACTAACAGATTACTTCTTTGATAATAAGGCAGATGAGGGTCATAATAATTACATTTATATAAACGTTAAATTTTACTCTTCTAAAAACTACTACAAAAAGTGGTAACAGAAGCATTACCATCATCATTTTATATAGTCATAATAGTTCAATTTATAGAGCACTTTGAGATTTACAAAGTACATTACTTGACTATGAGATAGGCAATGTAAGTATTGTTAGTCTCCTTTTTTAGATTAAGAAACTGAGGCCGAATGTCACATGTCAAAACTTTGAGCTGGTATGTGAACACAACTTCTGGTTCCTGATTCCAAGTACAGTTATCTTTCCACAATATTGCACTGTAGCTTATAAAATGAATGGCTTTGAGGGAGTGGAAAACAAAAGGAGCAGTAACAATCTTATAGGGAAGGAGGTAAGAATTGGGATGAGAAACAGGAATTTTAAAAAGCAATGATCAATATAGTGGGGTCTAAAGACAAGAGAAAGGGATAAAGAGCAAAAGTGAAAGAGTTAGCCTTGGAAAAAAAAATAAGGTTTCCTCATCTTCTGAAACCAGAGCAAAAGGGAGAGAATATGTGAATACAGAGATTTTTGAAGTGTGTACAAGGAAAGTTAGGAAAATGATATTACTTGGCTTTAGTCATCTTAAAAAAAATCAAGATTTACGTCTTTAACTGAGAGGAAAAAGGAGGAAAGCAAATCAAGAGTGTGAGTACAGAGCACAAAATTTGGTGGATGTGATAAAGAATCAATGAAAAGTGAATACAGTCCTGCCCATGCAGAATTTAGGGTCCAACTGAGGTTGTATACATAAACTGAGAGTGGATCCAGGTGGTAGAAGTTGTAATTTCTTCCAACATATATGGAGGAAGGTCATAATTAGGGCAAAAATGTGTAAAGAGATGAAGGATGAGAAGACAGATGAAGAATTCAAGGTATTCAAAGCAGAATAATGTCAAGTAGTGACAACTTCTAAGGTGTGATAATCCCTGTGAATCAGTCAAGTCTAGTGAAAATAAATGTCATAGGAATCAAGGAGATTGAGGAGACAGTCATGTGAATATGGAAACAACAGAGGAAAGAAGATAGGAAGAAAAACTGAGAAGCCAGATGCTAAAGATATTAAATAAGATGTAGGAATAACCTGGAGATTAGTATGATGAGAACAGGGCAATTTTGAGCTGTCCCCTTCTTTCAACCAAGAGGAAAAAACACTGTTCCCTGGAATACTTAAATAATTTCATTAATGATGAACAACTTCTGTCAAATTATTCATCCAAGTTAAAAGAATGGACTTTTTCCTGTTAGATGGAAATAGAATGGGCAAAAAATAGTCTTGGCAACATTTGTCAATTAAATTTTCAAACTGGAAGGTAAATATCTACTGAACAAGCTAGAAGACTAAGAAAAATCCAAAACTATTAAACACCTTGTGCAAGGAGTTTAAAGAAGGGGGATACACATGTGCAAAAATGTTTGGAGCAGCCTTTTTGTAGTGACAAGGAACTATAAACTGGGTGGCTACATGAACTGATGCTAAGTGAAGTGAGTAGAACCAAGAGATTATTGTACATGGCAACAAGAAAATTATAAGATAATCAATTCTGATAGATGTGGCTCTTTTCAATAGGGAGGTGATTCTGGTCAGTTCCAATGGTCTTGTGATAAAGATCCATCTGCATCCAAAGAAAGGACTATGGAATTGAGTGTGGATCACAACATAGCATTTTCTCTCTTTTTGTTGTTATTTTCTTGCATTTTGTTTTCTTTCTCATTTTTTCCCCTTTTGATCTGATTTTTCTCATGCAGCACAACAATTGTAGAAATATTTACAGAAGAATTGCCCATGTTTAACATATATTGGATTACTTGCTATCTAGCGGAGGGGATGGGAAAAAGTTTGGGCACAAGGTTTTGCAAGGGTGAATGTTGAAAATTATCTATGCATATGTTTTGAAAATAAAAAGTTTTTTTAAAAAGAAGATAATAAAAAACTGACCACTGCATGCTTCAGTATTTCGATGGGTCAACTGGTAAACCATTGAGGCAATCTATAAGTATTGATGTTGTGGAAAGGCACTCCTCAGAAACAGTAATGCCTGGGTTAAAAATCTGACCAATTATATATCCTACACAAGTCACTTAGACTTTCAGTACCCCCAAACAATTATCTAATAATATGACATAAAATGGTTTGACTGGGTCAGTCAATAAACATTTACGGAGCAATACCTATGTGCCAGGCACGGTGCTATATGCTAGGGATACAAAAAAAAAAAGGTGAAAGAAAAAAAAAAGAAAACTCCAGTCTTTCTTTCTAAAGAGTTCACCAAGAGCTCCCCAACCAATGAAAATATAGATCTGGACCAAAAAAGAAAATATAAAATTCTATGGAAATAAATATTAGGGACTGTTATTATTGGTGTGTATATCTCCTTTACTGCTTCATTGGTGAAGATCATAAACCACCTATACCTTATCACTTCTGGGATTATCACCCCTGTCTTTTTGTAAAACCTTCATAGAGGTGACATACTAGAAGACTTCCAGTTTATTTTTTTATTTGATTGTTTTGAACAAAACTGGTTTTGTCCAGTTAATGAATTACAGTGCAACGTCTGGGCTGATTATTTTTTCATGGCTCTCACTACATGAGCATGTCATTAAAGTATTCCCCCAGTATAACTCATTAGTGATAAATAAGCTGCAGCCTGCTTATGCTTTTTCTGTTGCTCTTTGGATCAATTATAAGGAGTATTTAGTTCAGCAAATAACACCCTTATGTGCTGCTACACATCTCTGTGTTGCTTTTGAACCCTTTGAAAGTCAATAGAAATCCATCTGAATCAAATTACTGGACAGAAATATTGATATACATCTTTTATTTGTTATAGCAACTCCACAAGGTCCCTATGGCCAGAATAATGGTCCATCTCTTGTATTTCTATGGAAGTGATTTCTGTTCATCAGGGAAGGGAGAAAGGATGTCTCTGAACTCATTTATATTGAATTATTACATTACTTTATCAGATAATAAAAAAGATCCATAGGCTCAGAACTTCTTTCCTTAAGTGACTGTCAAAATCTATATCATATATACAGACAGTATAACATGTTCTTCCAGTCATAAAAATCTATACTTTACTCATCTGGTTCTTAGTTGAAAATTAGATAATATATGTAAAGTGTTTTGTAAACCATGATATATAGATGTCAACTATTATTAGTGGTGTCGCTGTTGTTAAAATCATGTCTAAAGTAAACAATTATAAAAGGGGAATCAATCAAAACTTAAATTTTCTAATAAGACAGTCGATTTTATTTTATTTTATTTTATTTGTATAACATATGTGTGGGTAATTGCTCAACATTAACCCTTACATAGCTTTCTGTTAAAAATTTTTCCCCCCGACTCCCCACCCCTCCCCTAGATGGCAGGATATCCACTACATGTTACTTATGTTAAAATACTTGACAAATCGAATATATGTATACACATTTTCACACTTATTGTTGTACAAGAAAAATCCTATCTACACAGAAGACATATCAGATAAAGGAAACACAATGTAAGCAAACATCAATCAAAAGTATGAGAATGTTACGTTGTGGTCCACATTTCACATCCCTCTCTCTGGGTGTATATGGCTTTCTTCAGTGAACAATTGGAAGTGGTTTGAAACATTTTATTGTTGAAGAGAGCCATGTCCATAAGAATTGATCATCATATAGTCTTGTGGTTGCCGTGTATAATGATCTCCTGGTTCTGCTCATTTCACTCAGCATCAGTTCATGCAAGTCTCTCCAGGCCTCTCTGAAATCATCCTGCTGGTCATTTCATACAGAACAATAATATTCCATAGTATTCATATACCATAATTTATTCAGCCACTCTCCAATTGATGGGCATCCATTCAGTTTCCAGTTTCTAGCCACTACAAAAAGGGCTGCCACAAACATTCTTGCACATGTGGGTCCCTTTCCTTCCTTTATGACCTCTTTGGGATACAAGCCCAACAGAAATGCTGCTGGGTCAAAGGGTATGCACAGTTTGATAACTTTTTGAGCATAGCTCCAAATTGCTCTCCAGAATGGCTGTATCCATTCACAGCTCCACCAACAATGCATCAGTGTCCCAGCTCTCCCACATCCCCTCCAACAATCATCATTAACTTTTCCTGTCATTTTAGCCAATCTGACAGGTGTGAAGTGGTACCTCAGAATTGTCTTTATTTGCATTTCTCTGATCAATAGTGATTTGGAGCACCTTTTCATATGACTAGAAATGGTTTTAATTTCATCCTCTGAAAATTGTTCATATCCTTTGACCATTTATTGACTGGAGAATGGCTTGAATTTTTATAAATATGAGACAATTCTCTATATATTTTAGAAATGAGACCTTTATCAGAAACCTTAAATGTAAAGATAATTTCCCAATTTATTGCTTCCCTCATAATCTTGACTGCATTGGTTTTGTTTGTACAAAAACTTTTTAACTTAATATAGTCAAAGTTATCTATCTGGTGTTCAATTAAGAGTTCCAGTTCTTCTTTGGACATAAATTTATTCCATCTCCATAGGTCTGAGAGGTAAACTATATTACGTTCCTCTAATTTGCTTATAATATCACTCTTTATATCCAGATCATGAACCCATTTAGATCTTATCTTGGTATGTGGTGTTAGATGTGGGTCAAGCCCTAATTTCTTCCACACTAGTTTCCAATTTTCCCAGCAGTTTTTGTCAAATAGTGAGTACTTATCCCAGAATCTGGGGTTTATCAAAGACTAGATTGCTATAGTTATTGCCTAGTTTGTCTTGTGATTCTATCCTATGCCATTGATCAACTGTACTATTTCTTAGCCAGTACCAAATGGTTTTGATGACCGCTGTTTTGTAATATAGTTTTAGATCTGGTACAACAAGTCCACCATCATCAGCCTTTTTTTTTCATTAATTCTCTTGAAACTCTTGATCTCTTGTTCTTCCAAATGAATTTTGCTACTATTTTTTCTAGATCTGTAAGATAATTTCTTGGGAGTTTGATTGGTATGGCACTAAATAAGTAAATTAGTTTGGGTAGTATTGTCATTTTTATTATATTCACTCGGCCTACCCATGAGCATTTTAAGTTTTTCCAATTGACTAGGTCTGATTTTATTTGTGTGGAAAGTGTTTTGTAATTTAGTTCATATAGTTCCTGACTATCCCTTGGCAGATAAATTCCCAAATATTTTATACTATCAACAGTTATTTTGAATAGAATTTCTTTTTGTATCTCTTGCTGTTGAACTTTATTGGTAATATATAAAAATGCTGATGATTTATGTGGATTTATTTTGTATGCTGCAACTTGCTAAAGTTGTGAATTGTTTCTAGTAGTTTTTTAGTTGAGTCTTTAGGGTTCTCTAGGTATATCATCATAAGACAGTCGATTTTAATGGCACATAAATAATTAACTAATGCCAAAAATTAAATTATCTTGATATTTATTTTCATTTTAAAAAGCATATGAGAATTCATACCAAAATGACAAAGGCCAAAATCACTAAAACTATAGGAGTCATGCTAAAAATACATTGAATAAAATGTGCCACCTGAATTGATTCTGCCTTAAATTCTTTCCAGCAGATGCAATGGGCCATTTTATTTATGCAAAACAGACAAACTGGAAACCAATATCTATTAAATTGCTCAAAAAATGAGAAATGAAAATAAAAGGGCAAAGATGTTGACTTTGTCACAATTTACTGCAAAAGTTAAATCAAAGGAAAGCAGATATCGTAAGAGAGAAGCTGAATGAGTCCAAAGTTCAGTCAGCAAATACTGGGTCTCTTTGCCAAAAAGAGACTTGACAACCAAGCACAAATATCCATTGAATACAACTTCATTCATAAAACACCATAGAAGAAGATATTAGAAGAAGTGTTATTACATAAAACAGTTAAAAGGAGTATAGGTAAAAAGCCCAGAAAAATGCTGGGAGACCAGTTAAGATGGAAGAGTAGGAGGAAGCAGTACAGCCCAGCTCCATCTCACAGCTTCATTATATAAAAATATGCTACACAGAAATACAAGAAAAAAATCACAATGAGTCCTTTTACAGACTAAGTCAACAAAGGGAGACAAAGAAGTATATGGACATTGGGGACAGGTGCACCCAGGCAGGTGCCAAATTCAAGAGCAAGTACTGGAAAGTACCCAATTATTCTCAGCAAGTACTGGAGAGACTTTAGCTGTTTCCAAGTCAAAAAGCAGTCCCAGAGCAACTCAGAAGGGCTCTCCTGCCGAGGATAGGAGCAGGTGCTAACTAGCAGCTCTACCAATCAGATCTCCCACCCTCCTAAGAAGGTGCCAGGAGCCTAAGTTTGAAGCCCCAGGGCAGGAAGTAGTCAGGGGTCCTAAAGTATTATGTAAGTAGCAGCAACTTTGGGACCCTGACCTGTGAAGGAACACCCAGCCCACTGAGAAGTCTATGGAATGATCAGAACAGGGAACTCAGGCCCAAGGAAAGGGGAGTCACTGGTCTTTTTTTTTTTTTAATAAAGCTTTTTATTTGCAAAACATATGAGTGACCTTTCAACATTGACCTTTGCAAAAAAAAAAAACTTTTTTTTCCCAAGCTTTTCCTTTCCCTCCCACCGCCCCCCACCCCTAGATGACAGGTAATCCAATACATGCTAGATAGGATAAATTATATGACAAATACAATACATGTATACATATCTATACAGTTATCTTACTGCACAAGAAACATCAGATCTAGAAAGAGAAGAAGAAAAAAAACAACCTAAGAAGGAAAACAGAATGCATGGAAATATTCACAGAAAGCGTTAAAATGCTGTGTTGTGGTTCACTCTCAGTTCCCACAGGCCTCTCTCTGGATGTATATGACTATCTTCATCGCAGCACAACTGGTTTGAATCACATCATTGTTGAAGAGAACCATGTCCATCAAAATTGATCATCGTATAGTCTTGTTGCTGTGTATAATGTTCTCCTGGTTCTGCTGATTTCACTCAGCATCAGTTCATGCAAGTCTCTCCAATCCTCTCTGAAATCCTCCTGTTGGTCATTTCTTACAGAACAATAATATTCCATAACATTCATATACCATAATTTATTCAGCCATTCTCCAATTGATGGGCATCTTTTCAATTTCCAGTTTCTTGCCACTACAAAAAGGGCTGCCACAAACATTTTTGCACATGTGGGTCCCTTTCCCTCCTTAAAAATCTCTTTGGGATATAGGCCCAGTAGAAACACTGCTGGGTCAAAGGGTATGCACAGTTTGATAACTCTTAGAGCATAGCTCCAAATTGCTCTCCAGAATGGTTGGATCCGTTCACAGTTCCACCAACAATGTATCAGTGTCCCAGTTTTCCCACATCCCCTCCAACAGCTATCATTATCATTTCCTGTCATTTTAGCCAATCTAACAGGTGTGTAGTGGTATCTCAGAGTTGTCTTAATTTGCATTTCTCTGATCAATAGTGATTTGGAGCACCTTTTCATGTGACCAGAAATAGTTTCAATTTCTTCGTCTGAAAATTTTCTGTTCATATCTTTTGACCATTTGTCAATTGGAGAATGGCTTGAATTCTTATATATTTGAGCCAATTCTCTATATATTTTAGAAATGAGGCCTTTATCAGAACCTTTGGATGTAAAAATATTTTCCCAGTTTACTGCTACCCTTCTAATCTTGTCTGCATTCATTTTGTTTGTACAAAAACTTTTCAACTTGATATAGTCAAACTTATCTATTTTGTGATTAATGATGACCTCTAGTTCTTCTTTGGTCACAAATTCCTTCCCCCTCCACAGGTCTGAGAGGTAAACCATCCTACATTGTTCTAATTTGTTTATAATATCATTCTTTATGCCTAGATCATGAATCCATTTTGACCTTATCTTGGTATATGGTGTTAGGTGTGGGTCAATGCCTAATTTCTTCCAGACTAGTTTCCAATTATCCCAGCAGTTTTTGTCAAATAGTGAGTTTTTATCCCAAAAACTGGGGTCTTTGGGTTTATCGATCACTAGATTACAATTGTCATTGAGTATTTTGTTCTGTGAACCTAACCTATTCCACTGATCCACTACTCTATTTCTTATCCAGTACCAAATGGTTTTGGTGACCACTGCTTTATAATATAGTTTTAGATCTGGTGCAGCTAGGCCACCCTCATTTGCATTTTTTTTTCATTAATTCCCTTGAAATTCTTGACCTTCTGTTTTTCCAGATGAATTTTGTCGTTATTTTTTCTAGTTCAGTTAAATAATCTCTTGGGAGTTTGATTGGTATAGCACTAAATAGATAGATTAGTTTAGGTAGTATTGCCATCTTTATTATATTCGCTCGACCTATCCAAGAGCACTTGATGTTTTTCCAATTGTTTAGATCTGACTTTATTTGTGTGGAGAGTGTTTTGTAGTTTTGCTCAAATAGATCCTGACTTTCCCTTGGCAGATATATTCCCAAATATTTTATACTATCGATAGTTATTTTGAATGGAATTTCTCTTTGTATCTCTTGCTGTTGCATTTTGTTGGTGATGTATAAAAATGCTGATGATTTATGTGGATTTATTTTGTATCCTGCAACTTTGCTAAAGTTGTGGATTAATTCTAATAGTTTTTTAGTTGATTCTCTAGGGTTCTCTAAGTAGACCATCATATCATCTGCAAAGAGTGACAATTTGGTTTCCTCATGACCTACTCTAATTCCTTTAATCTCTTTTTCTTGTCTTATTGCCAAGGCTAGCATTTCTAATACAATATTGAACAGTAATGGTGATAGTGGACAACCTTGTTTCACCCCTGATCTTATTGGGAATGGTTCCAGTTTATCACCATTACATATGATGCTAGCTGATGGTTTTAAATAGATGCTACCGACTATTTTAAGGAAAAGTCCATTAATTCCTATACTCTCTAATGTTTTTAATAGGAATGGATGTTGGATTTTATCAAATGCTTTTTCTGCATCTATTGAGATTATCATATGGTTTTTGTTAGTTTGGTTATTAATATAGTCAATTATGTTAATAGTTTTCCTAATATTGAACCATCCCTGCATTCCTGGTATAAATCCTACTTGGTCATGGTGTATTATTCTAGGAATGATTTTCTGTAATCTCTTTGCTAATATTTTATTTAAGATTTTTGCATCAATATTCATTAAGGAGATTGGTCTATAATTTTCTTTCTCTGTTTTTGTTTTACCTGGTTTAGGTATCAGTACCATGTCTGTATCATAAAAAGAGTTTGGTAGGAGTCCTTCATTTCCTATTTTTTTCGAATAGTTTATATAATATTGGAGTTAACTGTTCTTTAAATGTTTGGTAGAATTCACATGTAAATCCATCTGGTCCTGGGGATTTTTTCTTAGGGAGTTGATTAATGACTTGTTCTATTTCTTTTTCTGAAATGGGACTATTTAAGTAATTTATTTCCTCTTCTGTTAATCTGGGCAATCTATATTTTTGTAGATATTCCTCCATTTCACTTAGGTTATCAAATTTATTGGCATACAGTTGGGCAAAGTAACTCCTGATTATTGCTCTAATTTCCTCTTCATTGGTGGAAAGTTCTCCCTTTTCATTTTTGAGACTAACAATTTGATTTTCCTCTTTCCTTTTTCTAATTAAATTAACTAGAGGTTTATCTATTTTGTTGGTTTTTTCATAAAACCAACTTTTAGTTTTATTTATTAATTCAATAGTTTTTTTACTTTCAATTTTACTAATCTCTCCTTTTATTTTTAGGATTTCAAGTTTGGTATTTGATTGGGGGTTTTTAATTTGTTCTTTCTCTAGCTTTTTTAGTTGCAAGCCCAATTCATTGATTTTCTCTTGAATGAAATTAGTAATTGTGTCTGTAATTTGCTGTTTCACCCATTCATTCTTTAGGATAAAATTATTTAGTTTCCAATTGCTTTTTGGTCTATTTTCTCCTGGTTCTGGATGTTTTTTTGAGCTTTCTTTTATCCCTAGAATGCTCTTCTTCCTCAACTCTGCCTACTGACTTCCTTGGTTTTCTTTTACTTCTAACTAAAATCTATCTTTTACAGGAAGCATTTCATAACCCCTCTTAATTCTAATGCCTTGTCTCTGTTAATTATTTATATATATATATATACTAATTTTTAATTATGTAAAATTTTTACATAATATATATATATATATAATTATTATAGTTTGTATATATTTTGTTTGCATATTGTCTTCTTCATTAGACTGTAGGCACTTTGAGGACACAGACTGTCTTTTGGCTCTTTTTGCATAGTGCCTTGAACATAATATGTGATTAATAAATTGAATTAACATAAATTAGCTGTTTATATACCTTTGAAGGTATATTTACATCAAAGATGTATCAAGAACAAACACATTGGCATCTCTTATAATTTCTTAGCACAGTGCCTGGTCCATCATAGGTGCTTAGTAAATGTTATCAGCACACTCTGCAGCCACCTCTGTCTCTGGGGAAGTCGGCTGAAGATGTGAATGAAGCAAAGATATGGCTAAAGCTGAGTAAAATCTTTTTGAAAATGTTAATAGTTTTAGCTACACAATATCAATCAGACCTGGCGTCTAGCCTGTGGGTGACCACGATGAACAAAGCAGGCTTAGAGGCAGGTTAATCAGGACACAGAGATGTTTAATTTCAGAGTGATGAAAATGACTTGTAAGCAATGAAGCAGGCTGGAGGAGTGACAGCAACAATGAGACAAATTTGAATTATAGCATGACCAGAAACAATTCTGGGATTTTGCTGTGGCTGAGATCATCCAGAGGGCGAATGCAAAGGATTATTGTTATGTCAAGCTCAGACCATAGCCTGCTTGCTGGACCTTAGCTCTGGAAAATAGGGTGTCTCTTAAAACCTTGGCAACAGCCAATGGAGAGAAGACTTCTTCCCTTTTCCTAGTGGTGGGTAAATTGGAATCAGTTACAGAATGTCCATGCACACTCCACAGTCTCTTCAATGCATTTCTCTTATAAATCGTTAAAATTCTCTCTGATGCAGCTCTATAGCATCCTCCATGTGGAAAACCATCTAGTGTAGATATTCTTCTGAGACACTCTGTATGTATGCCAGACTCATTACATATAAAATGACAGAGTTAAACTAGATGCCCTATGAGATCCATTCTAGCTCTTGATTTATGATCATGAGACTATAATATGGGATTATTTCCTAATGCTTATTTCCTTAAAAATATTAAATACCAACACAGAACTATAATCAGGTATTTTAACAAGGAGAAAGGCACCACAAATCATGGGAAAGCAGGAGGAAAGAAATCTTCAAAATAACTTTTTAAGATACACTGCAAGCCTTAACCCACAAAGTACAAAAGAAGAAACAGGCTTCAGGAAATACTTTGAGATTGCTTCCAGAAGCTTGTGTTAGGGGAGGAGCTTGCCTAAAGCACAGCTGCAAGGAGGAGGAAATACACAATCTATAAACTTCCTATTTTAACTTAATTCTCATTAATTAGGTGCTAAGCTCTTGACTTCTTCAAGGCTCAATTCAGGTGACCACCTTCGCCTTAAATTCTCCCTTGACTGATGGTGAACCATATTTCCTTCATTTCATCAGAGTGGTGGGAGACTAGAAGTTTAAAAATTGTCACATGTTAAATAGAGTCAATGTGTTGGTTTGTTTTTCTAAATCATACATCTTTGTTAAAAGGAGGGGTTCTATGGGATGGGCAAAAGGGTGATTTTAGAAGTGACAGTGTAGGGGCAGCTAGGTGGCGCGGTGGATAGAGCACCAGCCCTGCAGTCAGGAGGACCTAAGTTCAAAGCTGATCTCAGACACTTAACATTCCCTACCTGTGTGACCCCGGGCAAGTCACTTAACCCCAATGGCCTCAG
>JAJPUD010001008.1:96674-174291 GCA_023553655.1 Myrmecobius fasciatus | reverse complement strand
TTAGAGGAGGTTACAGAGAATCCTGTCTGATCTCCGCCACCATGGCTCCACCCCCTCACTGGTCTTTTTGAACCTGCAGAGCCGTCCAGCTAGCTGACGGTGATTGACTGGAGGAGAGATTTAATAGCTTAGCACAAGAAGTACAAAACCTTATCCAAGCAACAGAATTCTTGAAAATTAGATTGGATTAAATAAAAGTTGATGACTCCATGAAGCAACAAGAAATATTAAGACGAAGTTAAAAGGCTGGAAAAAGAGAGAATTCAAGTCAATAAACATTTATTAAATGTCTATTTATTAAGGTACTGTTTTTAGAATAAAATCAAAAGGCTGAAAAAAATTAATCTGATATCAAAACCACCTAGAAGACAGGTCAAGAAGAGATCATTTAAAAGCCATAAAACTATTTGCAATCTGTGAAAGAGCAATTACAGTAGAGAAGTAGGCAGAGATTAGAAATTGTACCAGATTGCCTCTCTAATAATGAGGCAGATGTCAGATAATAAGTATTTAAATTGTATGTATGTAACAAATTAAGCTTTGCTTTTCTAAAAACTACATAAGGTAGGACAAATTTTACCTTCTTCATTTTAGGATAATCATAATAGTTCAGTTTATCATGGAAACAATCAACATAAACTTGGGTAGATTTCAAGAGATAGTGAAAGAAGACTGGCATATTTGACGCTGTGAGACAGGAAAAGCAGATAGTATCATCCTCATTTGTAGAGAGAAACTACAAATCATACAATAAAACTTTGAGCCCGTATGTAAACTTGTCCTCTGGTTTCTAATTCCAAATACAGATTTGTTTCATTTCACTATAATGAAAGTTATGACATCCCTCCCCCAAAAAGACATCATATTTCAAGAAATTACAAAAGTTCTATTTCCTAGAACTAGAACAAAATGAAAATAGAATCCACAAGATTGAAAAAATTGAATAACAACAAAAGAGGTAAAGAGAAACTACATTATTCTGAAAGATAGCATAGAAAATGAATATCAATGATCAATATAAATGTATAGAATGGTATAGTAAAATTAATCACAGGGAGAAATAGACAGTAAATCAATAATCATAGGTGACCTCAATGAACTCCTTTTAAACCAAAGCAAATATAACAAAAGTAAAAAGAAAGAAGTTCAAGAACTTAAAATTGAATAGAATTCTAGGAAAGTTAGATATATTAGGACGCTAGTGATCACTGAATAATAATAGAAAGGAATAGACATTCTCAGCTATGCATGAAACTTAACAATCAAAACATATATTAGGCCATGAAAACCTCACAAAAAACCCCAAAATACTAAGCACATGTAATAAATATTAAATTCAATAAAGACCTGCTGACAACATGAGTAAAAATTAATTGGGTAAAACAAATCATAGAAACAACAAGTAGTTTCAATGAATGTAATAGCAACAATGAGACAACATGGTTGGGATATAGTCAAAGAGATCCTTACAAGGAAATAGAAATCTCTAATCTACCATTCCCTACCATCATAAAGGATGTTCTGCATAAAGTACATTTAGAAGAGGGATTCCCCATAGATGGCGAGATCTTCGACATGAGTCACTCACATATTTAGAAGGAAATGACTTTCAAGGTCATCTAGTTCATCCTCCTCATTTTAAGTTAAGGAAATTGAGGCCCAAGAGTTTATATGACCAGACCAAGATCATATAGCCTCAAGTGCTTAGAAATTTTTAAGGACTACATAAATATCAATTATTACAATAAAACTGGTCCTGATAACTCCAAATGGATATATAACTGATCTATAAAAAGTTACCTTATAAACAAATTGGAACAAGGAAGAAATTACCTTTTGTATTAACGGGTAGGAGAAGAGTTCATGACAAAATATGATAAAGAGAAGGTCGCAAAAGATATAAGAACTATTCCCCAATAAGTAAATTGTCAAAGAATATCAATGAGGATTTATCAAAGGAAGAAATCCAAGATATTGACAACCATATGAAAAAATCACTGATAAAAGAAATGCAAATTAAAACAAGCTTAAAGTTCCATCTTATAACAATACAATTACAAAATTGACAAAAAAAGGAAAATAACAAATATTGGAGCAGGAATAAACTACATTGTTGGTAGAGGTCTGGACTAGTCTAGCGATTCTGCCAAGCAATTTAGAACTAGGTTTCCAACTATGCATTCTTTTCAATCCAGCAACAGCTCTCCAAGACCTATAACCCAAAGAGATCAAAGAAAAAAAGAAAATGCCCTGTGTGTACAAAAATATTTATAACCATTCTTTTCACAGTAGCCAAAAGATAGAAATTAGGCAGCCATCCTCATCTTGAGGCGTGGCTATACAAATTATGAAATATTAATATATATTGTATCCAAAGAAATTATGAAAGTGACCTGACATTCCAGAGGAAAATGGGAAAACCTCTATGGATTTAGAGTGAAGGAAGCAGAATTAGAATAATTTCTAATCACTTCAATTATAAATATACAGCATAAATATAAATAAATCATTATGATGAAAATAAAATTTAAAAATAGAAAAAATAATACTAATAACCATGGTACAAAGAACTAGTGAGAGACTAGAATTCAGATAAATGCAGTGACAAACCATGAATCCATTATGCTGAAGTTCAAACATACCACACACCACCTGTTAGAGAAGTGGTGAACTTAAAATTCATAGCCATATTTTCAGGCATGATTAATTCTGGAGCTTTTTTTGCTAAACTATACTTATTTATTTACAAAGAGGTTTTATTGGGCGAAGAGGTATTGTTCAATAGAACAGTGGGAGGGACAAACTGCAAATCCACACAAAAATAAATAAAATTAAAATTAAACTGGCCCTGAGCACAGTAGCCAGGATTACAAAGAATTACATAGGGAAATATGTGAAGAATGGAGCAAGAATCCAATTTGTCAGGTTTTCCCTTTTCTCAACTATCTGAGTCTACATTATTGTTCCACTGGGATAGAACAGATCACATTTATCAGCAGGGTTTAGCTCAAATATCCTGCATCATACTCCACTTGAAGAATAAAATGCTTGTAATCCACCCTCCCATATTTGATAGTGACTAAATGATGTCACACTACCCCATATTACAAAGTTCAGCAGCCTCTATATTATGTCAAAGCTAAATCGGTTTTCTACAAAGAATGTTCATTTTTATTTTTTTTATTAAAGCCTTTTATTTGCAAAACATATGTATGGGTAATTCTTTAACACTGACCCTTACAAAGCTTTCTGTTACAAATTTTTCCCCCTAGTCCCCACCCCTCCCCTATATGGCAGGAAATCCACTACATGTTAATTATGTTAAAATACTTGACAAATCGAATATATGTGTACATATTTCCACACTTATCTTGTTGTGCACGAAAAATAGTATTTACAAGAAAAAAAAATTTGAGAAGGGAACACAATGCAAGCAAACATCAATAGAGAGCATGGAAATGTTATGTTGTGGTCCACATTTCACATCCCTCTCTCTGGGTGTATATGGTTTTCTTCACTGAGAATGTTCATTTTTATGCACATATTCATGTTTCATGTCCAATTTTGACATATTTAAGAGCACCGAAAGCTTTTCAGATTTCTTTACATAGTAACAAATTGGACAGATTTTAGGATGTTTGTAAAAACAACAATAAACCTGATTCATTCAATTTGTAGTACCAAGAGGCCCGAGTCCTATTCTTTTCTTCTAGTATCCTGATTTGATTTGTCAATGGCATTCTTATTTTTCACTACCATTTATCAGAAAAACAGGACTTACCCAAACATCTTGCCATCTCTGTGGCTTCTCCACAATTTCCTTTCGTCTAGAACAATGACCTTCCTCCCTAGGGCCTCCCCAGACTATGCTCCCCTACCCTGGCAAAAATAGCCCACTTGGTCCATTACACCTTGCTCGGTGGACGGTGCTTCATATACTACCTGATCCGCAGGGAAACCATGTCCTCAGCAGCATCTTGCTAACTGCTGTACTCAACCTTCCAGCTCCTGCTTTAGGAACAGTAATCAAATCAAATCAATACTACCACTGCTACTAAAAAGACCTAACAACCCGCTGTCCTGGGACTCCCCTCCCAAGGCTGTGTCTCACTACCACATGGATGTGTCTCCCTTTCAGAATGCAAGCTCCTTGAAGGCAGGTAAACAAATGTCTTCTTTTCTCATTCATTCTGAACAGATGCCATTATTAAGAAGTCTCCTTGTCAGTTTTCAGGAAAGAACCTGGGGGGGGGAGGGAGAAGAAACTAATGGCACCGATAAATCCTGATCCTGAGGAAGCAGAGAATGATCAGCTGCTTACGTCTGAGAGTTCTGAACTGCAGGAGAGATAAAGCTGCCTATTGGTCGTATGAACTACAGTCTGGCCCCAATATGGTGGCCCCCATTATCAGAAAGGCAATCTGGTACAACTTCTAATCTCTGCCTACTTCTCTACTGTAATTGCTCTTTCACAGATTACAAA
Organism: Myrmecobius fasciatus; assembly: GCA_023553655.1. Classification (NCBI taxonomy): domain Eukaryota; kingdom Metazoa; phylum Chordata; class Mammalia; order Dasyuromorphia; family Myrmecobiidae; genus Myrmecobius; species Myrmecobius fasciatus. Next base: position 169,808 of record JAJPUD010001008.1, on the reverse strand, counting down.
TAGCCAGTTGTCTAAGGAGTGGATAAACAACCCGAGTGGAAAACAGAGGAGTTTTGTAAAAGGTGCAGGGCTAATTAGCAGTGTGGTAGGGCTTGTCAGTGAATCTGGCCCTTCCAGGCTAGAGGACCTAAGAAGATCCAGTGTCAAAAAAGAAAAAACAACTTTGGGGCTCCAAAAATCTAGTATTTTAAACTGCTTCTTTTCTTAATTTTAACTGAACTTTTTCAAACGCCATATATGGTTCAAGGACTGACAAAGCTAGCTAAACACATACTGATGAAACAGGCAAGCATTCAGCACAATGCCCCAATGGAAACTCAGCCACTGGGCCCGGCTACTTCAGTACTTAGGCTGCTAGGCGGGCCTTCTTTCTCCTCTCCCTCTCAGCACCCAGGGCAGTTATCTAGTAGTTTCAGGCTTATGAAAGAAAATCGCATCAAAGAAGATGGCACATATTAATAGCGCATTCACAGAACCACAGAATTCAAAAGGTGGAAAAGATGGCAGCTGCCATCCCATCTAACCCACATGCAAAAGAAAGACTATAATTTACAAGAGTAGCCCATTCTGCTGTCAGCCAGTTTGAATTGTAAGGATTTTTCCTGACATTAAGTCAACTGTCTTTTCGCAACTTCCACTCAATGCTCCTGGTCCTGCTCTCTAGAGCCAAACAAATCAAGTCTATTGCCTTCTCTTCAACTTGAACTTTTGGTCCACAAAAATCACCAGATCTTTTTCAGAAGCACCATAGTGTAATCATGCTTCCTCCCCCATTTTGTATCTGTGAGACTGATTTTTTTTTTTGGTACTGAAGAGTTGACATTCCCATAGTATGTCTTATTAATGCTTTAACCTCTAGGCAAGATCTTTTTTAGATCTTGACCACCATCTGCTTTGTGATGAGCATACCAACTATACCTTTACTCAAATTATTGATGATGAATGTGTTGAACACAACAATCAAGAAAATATTCCCTAGGGCATCTGAATGCACAGCTCCTGTCATACTGATATGGAACCATTAACAACTATTTCTTGAATCTGGTTATCCCACATTCTATTTAATTGTATTATCATCTATTTTTTCTTTTAAAAATTATTTTCTGAATAGTATTTTATTTTTCCAAATACATGTAAAGATAGTTTTCAATATTCATTTTTGAAAGTTTTTTTGTACCAAATTTTCTTCTCCATCCGTCACCATCCCCCAACTCCAAGACAGCAAGCAATCTGATATAGATTATACGTGTACAATCATTTTAAACTTATTTCCATATCTGTCATGTTGTGCAAGAAAAATCAGACCAAAGAGAAAAAAGAACAAGAAAAAGCAAACAAACAAAAAAGGGGGAAATACTAAGCTTGCATCCACATTCAGTCTGCATAGTTCTCTCTTTAGATGTGATTGGCATTTTCCATCCCAAGTCTATTGGAACTGTCTTGGATTACCACATTACTGAGAAAAGCTAAATCTATCATATTTGTTCATCACATAATCTTGCTGTTACTGTGTACAATATTCTCCCAATTCTACTTACTTCACTCAGAACCAGTTCGTTAGTCTCTCCAGGCCTCTCTGAAATCATCCTGCTGATCATTTTTTATAGAACAATAATATTCCATGACATTCATGTACCATAATTTATTCAGCCATTCTCCAGTTGATGGGCATCCACTCAATTTTCAATTCTTTGCAACCACAAAAAAAAAAAAAAAAGCTGCTACAAACATTTTCACACGTGGGTCGTTTTCCCTCTTTTGTGGTCTCTTTGGAATACAAACCTAGCAGTGACACTGGTAGATCAAAGAGTATACACAGTTTGGCAGCCCTTTGGGCATAATAACAGATTGCTCTCCAGAACGGCTGGATCATTTCACAACTCCACCAATAATGTATTAGTGTCCCAGTTTTCCCACATCCTCTCCAATATTTATCATTACCTTTTCTTGTCATCTTCCCCAATATGAGAGGTGTAAAGTGGTACCCCAGAGCTGTTTCAAGTTGCATGTTTTCATTAAAGCCATGAATGACTATAATTTCTGCATCTGAAAATTGTCTATTCATATTTATTATAAATTAGTGCTGGCCATACATGCCTTCTTTGAATCTTCCCTTTTTTCTCCCAATATAGCAAGGAATACTGCTACATATAAAGACAAAAAATGAAACTATCCCTAACCTCAAGGAGATACTCTATTGTTCCAAAAAAAGAGACAAAATAAAGGTAAAACTAGTAGTTCCTTTGGAACATGGAGTGTGGGGAGAGAATCAGTATGAAAAAAGGCTGGAAAAATAAATTGAAGTCAAACTATAAAGATTCCTACATGTCAGGTTGTAGTTATTATTTTATCCTATATTCATTGGAGAAATACCGAATGACCTCAAAATAACCTCAAAAATATAAGAACTCATAATAAATCCTTTTTGATAATCTTAAAATTATTCAATGGTTATGCTAGTGGTTAGATGTTTCCATTTTCTATTTTCCTTTCCACAAGGTTATATTTGTTTTGATTATATTTTTTAAATCATACTAAGTCAAAAAATTGAGCATTTTAGTAGTAATTCCCAAGTTACAAATATAACCTGAATTTATATAAGGATGGCTCAACAAAATTAAATATAATTTGTGACTATTATATAAGGTTTTAATTTGACTTAAGATTAAAAACCATATTTTTTAACTGCCTCATAGAATACAGAACAAATTAAGTGCTTGTAAATAGGACTCAAGCTCTAAAGTCATAATTATTTCTATAGCCTCCCATAAATTCATCAATTTCCCCACTTTGAAAGGTATATAAAAACAGCATGCAGATTTCCATAAGGTAAAATTGTCATAAATTGAAATATGTTGAATTTCATCTTTTTTAATGTGTTCCATGCAGACACACAATAATGGAACTGATACATTTCACAAAGTAGAAAAATAGAGATTATTATCCAAATTAAAAAGCTCTGCTAATGAATAGGCACTAGGGATATAATGAATCTGTATAATACACAGCCCCAATTCTTAAGAGATAATAATCTAAAATGCAAAAAAAAAATACATATAAACATTTAAACAAAATTAAATATGCAACAAACTAAAACCAATGTTGGATCATTCAGGAATCCACTCTACATCAAATAATGTCATATGCTTTAAAAATAAAACAAAGAAAAAGAGAAAAACCCTTAGCTTTCTTTGCTGATGTACAGATGTAATTTCTGCATTCTTAAATATCAGGTTCACACTCTACTCACTGAAATTTGTTAATGAATTCTATGGTCTCATAAGCTAACTATAAGCTAACAGTAGAAATTACAGTTTTCATCACACAATTAAAATCCACATTTTAATAATACATGGAAAAAAGAACTAATTGAAATTTATAAGAATTTTTTACTAACCTGTACTATTACTCTTTCAGGTAACTTTGAAATATCAAATGCAGGTGTCAGTATAGAATCTGAAGATGATAGGGTAGCTATTGATGGATATCTTTCGAGGCAATTACCGTCTTCTATAATCTGTCCAGTTTCCTTTTTTTGTTGTTTTATCATTTTTCCTTTTTCAACCTTTTTCTATGGTAGAAACAATTTATAACTTTTATTTGTAATGCAATTCAACATTGTCTCACAGGCATACTTACTATTTTTGGCACTAGAAATTCTAAAACATTTCCAAAGTTTTTCATAGAGTTGTTTTCTTAACTAGAAGGAATCTTAAAAAATAATCTAAGACTCCCATGGCAGTTTAGTCTGATCCTTTCTCAGAATGGTATTTTTAAGTACATAAAATTAAATAAATAGGAAATCAATTATATTAAAGCATGTTTATCAAGACACTAAAAAAGCAAATTTAGATTTCATAGATTAAAGAAAAAAACATTGAGCTAATAAACACTCTTTGCTAAATAAATGAGAAAACTGATGCAGAGAGATACTTTAAGAAATTAGCTTTGGGTTACAGATGATAAAGCTGATGCATGGAATGAAAAACTTACTAGTTACTAGAAGTATAAAATGGTCTATGAATGACAATAACATGATTTATATTTTTAAATTTTAGTTCATTATCCAACTAAGGGGGGAAGAAATCACATATTTTAAATTTAATAAAATTTATGCACTCCCAGCCCATATTCTCATAACTTGGAGAAACCCATGCTACCTATCATTAGTATTTTTCAAATTTAATATTTATTTTTTCAAATATATTTTTTCAATTTTTCAAACATAATATATAAAGGTGATGAGACTAGGGAATTTGTTTGTTTTTTGATAAACACACTAGATCTTATGCATGTAAGTAAGTACTGTTACATTTAAAATAGTTAGCTGGAGAGGACATAACACAATCCAATGATACTATCTTTCCTTAAAACATTTAAATTTTTTCTTTTAATAATAATAGTTCTCAATTACATAGTGCTTACCATGTGCTGAGGCACTGTGCTAAATGCTTTATAATTTTTCTTATTTGATCTTCACAACAACCCTGAAAAGTAGGTAAGTTCTTATCCTTAATATACAGATGAGAAAATTAAGGCAAATCTAGACATCACTTTCTTTGTCTATAAAATGAAGGTGGCAGAGACATGACAGCTATAAGTAACACAGATTTAGAATTCAAGCTCCTTTGCTAAATGTTATAGAGGAGCACAGCCTCATAAAATAGCAAGAAGCAGAGAAGGGAAAAATTAGCTCATAAAAGTCTTGGTATGGGACTCAACTAAGTCCGATTTAAGAGATGAAACTGGAAAGAAGAATAATGAACAGCTTTTTTTTTCTTACAATTTATCTATCTCTAAGTATTTCTATAACAAAAGATTTTCTTCAATAAATAATAATAGGTGTCTTATAAGTGCTTTAAAATTTTCAAAAGCACTTTCCTTAGGTTTATTCCCTTACAATTCTCACAATAACTCTATTTAGTCTGTCCCCTAACTTCCAATGACAATGGAACCACATTTGAACTCAATTTGAACTCAATAAATGAAGTCCTTTATCAGGAAGAGGAAATGGTTCTAAAGAAGATGAAAAGAGGATTTGCAGTCCAGCAAAAAGATATAGATAAAACAAAAGATATAGCATATATAGGATACAGAACCAGAGGACTCTAGTTCAAATATTTGCTCTACCTCTTATATGTGACGTTGGACAAAGTATATAATCCCTCTCAGCCTCAGCTTCCTCATCTCTAAAATAAGAGAATAAGATCTGATGATCTCTTCAAGATTTTTTCCAGCCCTAAGATGATAATCTACTATGACAGGAAAAACAGCTGTATCAGATCAAGTAAATACATGGAGGAAATTAATGATGGAGAGGACATAATTCGGAAGCTGTTTAGGGACTGGATCTCAAGACATGTGAAATGAGAAAGCTATCAAATATTTCAATAAAATAGATTGCTATGGGAAAAGCCTGACAATAATAAAGAAAAATACAAACTTAAAAAATCAGATTTCACCTCATGGCTATGAAACTGGCAAAGATGATAAAAGAGTCAACAGTGGAGAAGCAATGATGACAAAAGATAAAAATGGTAAATTATAGAGAGCCTGAAGGAAGATGAGAACATTAAAATACCATGACTGTGGTTATGAATTGGTATAACTATTCTGGAAAAGTTTGTAATTATGCCATAATATTCATCAACTTATTAGGTCATCCATTTACTCAGCAATATCACTAAAACATTAAAGATCTCTCTTCCTGAAGCCCCTCTGAAAGTAATTATTTCCATCTTTAACCAAACTTGCCATTTCAATGAGTACTGGTTAATACTGTGGCACTGTTTTAATTTACATTTCTAGCAATAGTTATTTGTAGCATTTTTATATAGTTACTGATAGTTTGCTTTTCATAGTCTCTCTCTCTCTCTCTTTTGCTGAGGCAATTGGAGTTAAGTGACTTGCCCAGGGTCACACAGCTAGGAAGTGATAAGTGTCTGAGGCCAGATTTGAACTCAAGTTCTCCTGATTTCAGGGCTTGTGCTTTATCCACTATGTGATAGTTATTCTCTTGAAAAGTATTTGTTTACATTTCTAGTCATGTGAAAAAAATTCTCTAAATCACTACTGATCAGAGAAATGTAAATCAAGACAACTCTTAAGTATTACTACATACCTCTCAGACTGACTAAGAAAAAAGGAAAAGATAGTAATAAATGTTGGAAGGGATGTGAGAAAACTGGTACACTAATATATATTGGTGGAGCTGTGAACTGACCTAACCATTCTGAAGAGTAATTTGAAACTACACTCAAAAAGTGATCAAACTGTGAATATCCTTTAACCCAGCAGTGTTTCTACTGGGCCTATATCCCAAAGAGATCTTAAAGGAAGGAAAGGAACCCACATGTGGAAGAATGTTTGTGGCAGCCCTTTTTGTAGTGGCTAAAAACTGGAAACTGAAGGAATTCCCATCAATTGGAGAGTGGCTGAATAAATTATGGTATATGAATATTATGGAATATTATTGTTCTGTAAGAAACGACCAGCAGGATGAATTCAGAGAGGCCTGGAGAGACTGGCATGAACTGATGCTGAGTGAAATGAGCAGAACCAGGAGATCATTGCACATGGCAACAACAAGACTATATGATGATCAATTCTGATGGACATGGCTCTCTGCAACAATGAAATGTTTCAAACCACTTCCAATTGTTCAGTGAAGAAAGCCATATACACCCAGAGAGAGGGATGTGAAATGTGTACCACAACACATTTTCATGCTCTCTATTGATGTTTGCTTGCATTATGTTTCCCTTCTCAGATTTTTTTTTCTTGTAGATCTGATTTTTCTTGCACAGCAAGATAACTATAAAAATATGTATACACATATTCAATTTGTCAAGTATTTTAACATAATTAACATGTAGTAGACTTCTTATCATCTAGAAGAGAGGAGGAGGGGAAGGGGGAAAAATTTGTAACAGAAAGCTTTGCAAGGTTCAATGTTGAAAAATTACCCACACATACATATGTTTTGCAAGTAAAAAGCTTTAATTTAAAAAAGAAAAGAAAAGAAAAAGGAATATTATTGTTCTATAAGAAACGACCAGCAGGACGATTTCTGAGAGACCTGGAGAAACTTACATGAATTTATGCTGAGCAAAGTGAGCAGAACCAAGAGAATATTGCCTATAGCAACAAGAAGATTATGGGATGATCAATTCTGATGGACATGATTCTCTTCAACAGTAAGTTGATTCACATTATTGATCAGAGAAATGCAAATTAAGACAACTCTGAGGTACCACTACACACCTGTCAGATTGGCTAAAATGACAGGAAAAGATAAAGATGAATGTTGGAGGGGATGTGGGAAGACTGGGACACTGATGCATTGTTGGTGTAACTGTGAACGGATCCAGCCATTCTGGAGAGCAATTTGGAGCTATGTTCAAAAAGTTATCAAACTGGGGCAGCTAGGTGGTGCAGTGATTAGAGCACCAGCCCTGAAGTCAGGAGGACCTGAGTTCAAAACTGGTCTCAGACACTTCCTAGCTGTGTGACCCTGGGCAAGTCACTTAACCCCAATTGCCTCAGCAAAAAGCAAAAAAAAAAAAAAAAAAAAAAGTTATCAAACTGTGCATACCCTTTGACCCAGAAGTGTTTCTATTGGGCTTATATCCCAAAGAAATCATAAAAGAAGGAAAGGGCCCCACATGTGCAAGAATGTTTGTGGCAGCCCTTTTTGTGGTGGCTAGAAACTGGAAACTGAATGGATGCCCATCAATTGGAGAGTGGCTGAATAAATTATGGTATATGAATGTTATGGAATATTATTGCTCTGTAAGAAACGACCAGCAGGATGATTTCAGAGAGGCCTGGAGGGACTTGCATGAACTAATGCTCAGTGAAGTGAGCAGAACCAGGAGATCATTATTCACAGCAACAACAATACTATATGATGATCAGTTCTAATGGACATGACTCTCTTCAACAATGAAATGCTTCAAACCAGTTCCAATTGTTCAGTGAAGAGAGCCATATACACCCAGAGAGAGGGATGTGAAGTGTGGACCACAACATAACATTTTCATGTTCTCTATTGAGGTTTGCTTGCATTGTATTTCCTTTATCTGATTATTCTTTCTTGTAGATACAATTTCTCCTGCACAAAAAATGATGTGTGGCAATAACTATACATATATTCGATTTCTTAAGTATTCTAACATAATTATCATATAGTAGCTATCCTGCTATCTAGGGGAGGGGTGGGGAGTAGAGGGGAAAATTTTGTAACAGAAAGCTTTGTAAGGGTTAATGCTTAGGAATTACCCATACATATGTTTTGCAAATAAAAAGTATTAATAAATAAAAAACAGTAAGTTGATTCAGGCCAGTTCCAATGATCTTGTAATGGAGAGAGATATCTGCTGGGGACTGAATGTGGACTACAACATAGTATTTTCTTTTTTTTTTGTGGTGTTAGCTTGCATTTTGTTTTTTTTTTCTTATTTGTTTTCCTTTTTGGTCTGATTTCTCTTGTGAAGTATAATAATTGTGTGAATATGTATAGAATTACACATGTTTAACCTATATCAGATTACTTGCCATCTAAGGGAGCAGACGGGAGGGCAGGAGGGAGAAAAAAAATTTGGAATACAAGATTTTGCAAAGGTGAATGTTGAAAAATATACAACTTGAAAATTTAAAAAAACTTTATTTTAAAAAATAAAAGAATTTGTTTATATCCATTGTGTATCTATTGAAGAAGAGCTCTTGCTTTCATATGTTTATGTGATTTCCTTATATAAAAATTTGAAGATTAGGCCCAAATCAGAGATTTCTAATGCAAAGATCTTCTATAATTCAACAGTTTATCTTATTATTGTAGCTGATTTTATTAGCTATGATTTTTTGTGTATGCACATTTATACAGTTATCTTGCTGTACAAAAAAAAAATCGGATCTAAAAGAAAAAAAAAACCTGAGAAGGAAAACAAAATGCATGCAAACATCAATAGAGAGCGTGAAAATACTATGCTGTGGTCCAGACTCAGATCTCACAGGGCTCTCCCTGGGTGTATATGGCTTTCTTCATCACTGAACGATTGGAATTGGTTTGAAACATCTCATTGTTGAAGAGAGCCATGTCCATCAGAATTGATCATCATATAGTCTTCTTGTTGCCATGTACAATGATCTCCTGGTTCTGCTCATTTCACTCAGCATCAGTTCATGCCAGTCTCTCCAGGCCTCTCTGAAATCATGCTGCTGGTCGTTTCTTACAGAACAATAATATTCCATAACATTCATATACCATAATTTATTCAGCCATTCTCCAACTGATGGGCATCCATTCAGTTTCCAGTTTCTAGCCATTACAAAAAGGGCTGCCACAAACATTCTTGCACACGTGGGTCCCTTTCCTTCCTTTAAGATCTCTTTGGGATATAGGCCCAGTAGAAACACTGCTGGGTCAAAGGGTATGCACAGTTTGATCACTTTTTGAGCATAGCTCCAAATTGCTCTCCAGAATGGTTGGATCCATTCACAGTTCCACCAACAATGTATCAGTGTCCCAGTTTCCCCACATTCCCTCCAACATTCGTCATTATCATTTCCTGTCATTTTAACCAATCTGACAGGTGTGTAGTGGTACCTCAGAGTTGTCTTAATTTGCATTTCTCTGACCAATAGTGATTTGAAGCACCTATTCATATGACTAGAAATAGTTTTGATTTCATCCTCTGAGAATTGTCTATTCATATCCTTTGACCATTTATGATTGGAGAGTGGCTTGAATTCTCATAAATATGAGTCAATTATATATTTTAGAAATGAGGCCTTTGTCAGAACCCTTAAATATAAAGATGATTTAACAATTTATTGCTTCCCTCCTAATCTTGTCTGCATTAGTTTTGTTTGTACAAAAACTTTTTAACTTAATATAATCAAAATTATCTATCTGGTGTTCAATTAAGAGTTCCAGTTCTTCTTTGGATACAAATTCCTTCCTTCTCCACAGGTCTGAGAGGTGTAAACTATCCTATGTTCCTCTAATTTGCTTACAATATCACTCTTTATATCTAGATCATGAACCCATTTAAATCTTATCTCAGTATGTGGTGTTAGGTGTGGGCCAAGCCCTAATTTCTTCCACACTAGTTTCCAATTTTTCCAGCAGTTTTTGTCAAATAGTGAGTACTTATCCCAGAAGCTGGGGTCTTTGGGTTTATCAAACACTAAATTGCTATAGTTATTGACTAGTTTGTCCTGTAATCCTATCCTATGCCACTGATCGACTGCTCTATTTCTTAGCCAGTACCAAATGGTTTTGATGACCGCTGCTTTATAATATAGTTTTAGATCTGCTTCAGCAAGGCCACCTTCATTAGCCTTTTTTTCCTTCATTAATTCCCTTGAAATTCTTGACCTTTTGTTTTTCCAAATGAACTTTGCTACTATTTTTTCTAGATCTGTAAAATAATTTCTTGGGAGTTTGATTAGTATAGCACTAAATAAGTAAATTAGTTTGGGTAGTACTGTCATTTTTATTATATTCACTTGGCCTACCCATGAGCACTTGATATTTTTCTAACTGATTAGGTCTGATTTTATTTGTGTGGAAAGTGTTTTGTAGTTTAGTTCGTATAGTTCCTAACTGTTCCTTGGTAGATAGATTCCCAAATATTTTATACTATCAACCGTTACTTTGAATGGAATTTCTTTTTGTATCTCTTGCTGCTGAACTTTGTTGGTAATGTATAAAAATGCTGCCGATTTATGTGGATTTATTTTGTATCCTGCAACTTTGCTAAAGTTGTGAATTGTTTCTAGTAGTTTTTTAGTTGATTCTCTAGGGTTCTCTAAGTATACCATCATATCATCTGCAAAGAGTGATAATTTGGTTTCCTCATTACCTACTCTAATTCTTTTAATCTTTTTTTCTTCTCTTACTGCCAAAGCTAACATTTCTAATACAGTACTGAACAGTAATGGTGACAGTAGGCAGCCTTTTTTCACTCCTGATCTTATTGGGAATGGTTCTAGTTTGTCCCCATTACATATGATGCTTGCTGATGGTTTTAAATAGATACTACTATTTTAAGGAAAAGTCCATTTATTCCAATACTCACTAGTGATTTTAATAGGAATGGGTGTTGGATTTTATCAAATGTATTAGCTATGATTTTATATTAGAAACTTTTAAATTGGATATAGCTGAAATTATCTGTTTTATCTTTTGTAGCATTTGTCTGTAATCCATTGAAATATCAAATCTAAAATAACAATCAACTCTCAGTTTTCCATGAGTAAATTATTTAAGTTTTCAAAATCTCATTTACCTGATATTGCTTCTTTCTCCACCTAGTAAAGAATACTGTGGACTAGAGCTCTCTTTATTCACTTTAGTCTAATAAGGGTTTTAAAAGAATGTCTTATTTTTTTCCCCTGATGCAATTGGGGTTAAGTGACTTGCCCAGTATCACACAGCTAGGAAGTGTTAAGTGTCTAAGACCAGATTTGAACTCAGGTCCTCCTGACTTCAGGGTTGGTGCTCAAAAAGAATGTCTTTTAAAGGAGACTTTTAGAGGAAGTTGCAAACCAGCAAGTCCATAATCTCTTTGCCTCAAGAATAAATAATATATAATTAAGATACAGGGTAAAAATACAGCTCTACTATAAGCTGGTATTTTCCATTAGTTTGATAAGAGATACTCTCCATTTTCATGATGGAGAAAAGAATAGGAAGCTCTATGAGGAAGTTAGGAAGCTTTCTAGGTTCTCCTTACACTTTTTTGTTGCTCATTAGTGAATTACTAAGCTTGAAATATCCTAAACTCTCATAGGAGAGAAACCTAAATTCAAATACAAATATAAAAATAACTTCCAAAGGTAAAAATACATGATTTTGGCATTAGCTAGGTTTTGTCATGATCCTCAGGGAGATTCACATACAGATTCTTGAGGTGAAAATCCATTATAATGACTTATTTTTAAATCCACAAAATACAGACATATTTGTTTTTATAGTAGTGTAATTTTGGTATTCATGGATTGTAAAAACTAGAGACAAAACCACTTTAGTAGTAAATGAGTAAATGTTTTAAATTTTATGGAGGAGAAATGAAAAGTACTATAAGGATAGCATTACCACAAATGTATAAAAATCATCAGCTAATATATTGTAAGAAAATATAATTTGATGCTTAAAACATTTAAAATCAGATCAGAGGGCAGATATTCCCTGTCCTGGAATCAACCACCAGTTTCATTTATTTTGTAGTCTCATATGCTTGTTTTAGATTTGACTAAAACACTACCCCAGTCAAACCTAGAGAAGCACTAATATGAACTAGTCTTTTCTTATGTCCAGATATGAAAATACTTTGAATCATTTTTTTAGCAAAAGATTCAAGAAAATCTAACATCACAAAGAAGTCCTGATCCATTTCTTTCTCAAGTAGGAGAAATTAATTTATGACTTTTGTTTTTTTTATTTATTAATACTTTTTATTTGCAAAAATATATGTATGGGTAATTCCTAAACATTAACCCTTACAAAGCTTTCTGTTACAAATTTTTCTCCCTATTCCCCAACCCTCCCCTAGATGGCAGGATATCCACTACATGATAATTATGTTAGAATACTTAAGAAATCGAATATATGTATTTATGACTTTTGTTAACTGACAAATCTTACCACTTTCATTTACAAAGATGAAGGAATTCAATATTTAATGCTGGGGGTATAAAGTTTTTCAAGCTGGAAAAAATTAGAAAAAAACCCTTTAGTATTTTCATGAGTTGTTTTGGCATGGATATAAGGAAGTTTACTATATGGTACTGCCTAAGCTCAAGCTAGCTTAAAAATCATGCCAAGTCTTTCATTACGGTATTCCAAGAAATTCTGTGGGAGATACATTTGGCTGGAAGTGCAATTGAGAAAGAAGTCATAAAAGGGAAGATAATGAGAGTACAGAGAGTCCTCAACTTTCAAAAGGGTTATCTTCCAAAATTGGCTTGTAAATTGGTTTATTGAAACTTGGAATAGGTTCTTCCATAGGAACACTGTTATGAATATTGGCTATGTTCCCATTTTTCCCACAAAAGGTTATTTCACTGATTATTTAATTGATCAATGGCATTAGAATTTCTTATAATTTCTACCAGAATATTCCCCTTTGGTTCCAACTTAGGACACCAGAAACCTTTCTTTTGCAGCCCTTCCTTCTCCTCTTGGCCCCTGCTTTTGCTGTGGTGAGAAGTTATTTCTTCTTCCCTTCCCTTCTCCCAGCGTTGAGAGACTGATCCTCTTCTTCCCATTCCACTCTTCTCTTTTCCTTCTTCTGAAATGTTCTGGGGATAACACAGCTAAAAATGAAAGGGGATTTCTCTTTTCTCTTCCGATGAGACTCTTCTTGACCTTTCTCTTTCACTAGGGGGACAAGCTGGGAGGTGGATGCTCTTGATTGTAGGCTTAGAGCCCAGAGGCCAGGATTCCCATCTGGGAAGCTATGACTGCTCCCAAGGGGTACTGGCTCAGAGGAGTTCTTCTGCTTCTGGTTCCTAAGAGTCAATGCCTTTTCTCACAACATCTCATGGTCACATAGTGTCTTGCAGCTCAAATTTCAGACATAGATGGATGCATGTTACTCCCTCCCACCACCTCTCCAAAGCCATTTTTGTAGTCTAGTTTTCTGTAATCATCGTTACATGTGCAGTCTGTCCAAACTAGTGGAAAGAAAAAGGATTTGCAGCAAGTGAAAAAGCTAAGAGAGATGCTCTCTCCAGAGACATAAAGAAAGGTTTGGTGGTTAACACAAAACCAACAAACTTGGGAAAGCGGCCTTGTTCCCCATGGATCAGAAACGTTGTAAGGCTCCCAGAGTTAGTGCCTGCTTTTCACCCTGCAAAGAAAGTGCGTTTGCCATTCAACCATCAGCACAGATAAAAGCTGGGAGCCATGTGTGTGTCCTCAACATTAGCCATGCCCAAGAAACCATGGGCAGACAGTGAGCTCCAGATCCCAGTTCTCCTTAGCACATGTCTCCTCACAGACTTGCTGCCAGAGCTGTTCTCTGCATGAAGTCACCTAGGAATGATTCTGTGAAAGTGGATTTTCCCAGTTCCTTCTCTCCATCACTAAAAGCATTAATGTTTTCACTGTCTTTGGAACCTTATTTGTAGACAGATCAAAAGTAACATGGTCCAAGGGCAGACTGTTGAAAGTCTTAGCTAGGACTGGATGCTTTGGGGGTAAATTCACAGCTCATGAGCACTCACAGAGGCTTCTTTACTAAAACAAACCCATGACTACAAATACAAATCAAAGACATAATAAAGCAGGATTACAGTCTGAAGCCACCAGTCAATAAAGGCCCTAGGACACATTCCCAAAAGACTGCTGTCTATTCCCGAATGACTGGGGGTCTCCTCTATACACCAGCAGGAGGATATGACCATCACTACAGACAGATGCCAGATAACCCCACGGAAAGCTAATGAGTGCTATCGGTGGCTGTGTCCACAGGCGGCTCCCTACAGCCAATTACTGCATTTCTATCCTTTGCCTCTAGTTGCTTTGACTCCTGCTCCAGACTATGGTCAAACATCTCACCATCTGTTCTTCTGCTGATCCTATAAGAGGTTCTCCAGCCCAAGTGCTTTTTAAAACCCCCTCCAACAGGAGCCATTATCCGGCATCTGGATCAGATGTTGAGAAATCTCTACACAGATTTTAAGAGAGAAAGTTGAGAAACTTTTCCACAATGAATGAGGCTTTCACTCAGGTCCTATACATCAAAGCTTCTATAATTTTAGGTCATGATCTCATATAGAGTTAAGCAACTGAATATGGGAGTCACAAGAAATTGGGTAAACGTAAAAGGTTTCTGAAATAAATGGCCAAAAATTAATTAAAAATCAAACGTGATGAATCCAAGGTGTTTCTGGCAGCCTTTGACTGTGTTGCTGGTGTGACTTGGTTCTGAATATACAACAGGTGCACTTTGCACAAGTGCTGCCAAAAAGAACCTCGACTCTGACTTGAGACAGGGCTGTATAAAAATTTCTTAGTCATAAAGGGATCATAAGTGGGGAAAAATTAAGAAGCCCTGATACACACACACACACACACACACACACACACACACACAGGCAACAAAGTGCTGGACCTAGAATCAGGAAGACCTGAATTCAAATCTGGTCTCAGACACATCCTAGCTGTGTGACCTTGGGCAAGTCACTTAGCCCTATTTGCTTCAGTTCCTTATCTGTAAAATGAGCTGGAGAAGAAAATGGCAAATAACTCCTGTGTCTTTGCCCAAATGGGGTCATGAAGAATAGGACATGACTGAACAATGATATATCTATACATAAATACCCAGATACAAATGCACACACCAGCAAAAAAAAAAAAAAAAAAAAAATTTTGTACTTCCTGCAAATTACTCCCAATATCCTGACATTGCTTTCTGGCTATCTGGAGAATGACTACCCAATCTTTCAAATATTTGTTATGGGCTAACTTTCACTATCTTGTATTTTTCCTAGAGACTTGAGTTTCCTTAGAAAGATCCTATCCTCTGGCTGAAATTCCTGTAATCTGTTCCTCTTAGAGACATGACCAGGTAAGATGTATCCTTCCGTTAATCTCTCCATGTAGAGATACAGTAGTTGTGAGCCTTGATGTCTGCTCCATTTCCTGACTCCAAAACACAACTCAGTAAATAAATGTGGCTCTCACCCAAACTTCAATGGTGTGGTGTATTGCCTATGGCTTCATGTTGTTGGTGGCAATATATGCCTACAATAAAATGCCACATACTTATTCTACCTAACCTTCAGCTTAGGCCTCAAGGTACCTAGCATATTTAGGAGTATATATATAGGCCTCAAAGTACCTAGCATATTTAGGAGTGTGTGTGTGTGTATATATATATATATACACACTCTGGCTACTAATTCCCTTGTGCATGGTAAGATGTGGTTCTGAATATCTTGAGTCCTGCCAGAGACTATCTGACTTCAAATCTATTGCTCTTTTTACTAAACAAATCACCTTTCAGTATTCACTTGGGCCAAATGACTTAAATTCAACAAGGGCATCTCAGTGCTCTCTTAATAGACCTTATGCACCTTAAAGCCTAATTCCATACTAATCATTTTTATTCTTTTCTACCAGGAGGTGCCTCCAAAAGGCTCTGTCCTGGTTCTTCTTCTTTGTCCATATTATTTCATTTTGTGATTTTATTTGCTTCCATGGATTTAATTATCATTTTTGCTGATGATTCTCAAAACTAAACACCCCGCTCTAAATTGACCTCTACCCTTGTATTTCCAACTGCTTTTCACACACCTTGGCTTGGATGTTCTAAAGACATCTTTAACTCAGCATGTCCAAAACTGAATTTATTTTCTTACCTGCTAAACCCATACATCTCCATACTATTAAAGCCACCCATTCCCTAAGTCTCACATCCTCAACTCCTCACTATCTCTTACCCTACTCCAATATCCAATCTGTGGCTTTACAATAGCTGTCAAATATGTCCCTTGGATAATGCTACCTCCTAAATATAGGCCCTTACCACCTCATGCTTAGACCATCACAACAGACTTCCAGTGGGTCTGCCTCTCTATAAATCCTCTCCAATCTATCATCCAGCTAAAGTGCTTTTCCTAAAATGCAAGTCTGATCATGTCATGTCCTCAACAAAATCCTGGTTAGTATTTATCCCCTTTACAACCTAGCCCTCCTCACCTATCTTTTCAGTGTCTTTAAACCTTATCCAATGACACTGACCAGTGGCTGTTCCTTGAATAAGAAACCTAGACAAAACACTCCCCCTCAGATTCTGGCTTTTTCTCTGGCTGTCCCCCAAGTCCAGAATAATTTCCTTCCTCATCTATACTTCCTGCTTTTCCTGGCTTCTTTCGCATCCCAACTATAGGAAGCCTTTCTCCAATCCCTCTTAATTCTAGTGCCTTTTCTCTCTGATAATTATTTTATTTTAATCCTCTCTCTATAACTTGTTTATACACTTGTTTGCTTGTTGTCTCCCCCACTTGACTGTGAATTCTTTCAGGAAAGGGACTCTTTTCTCTTTGTGTATCCCAAGTGTTTAGCACAGTGCCTTCATTAAATGCTTATTGACTTGGGGCAGCTAGGAGGTGCAGTGGGTACAGCACCAGCCCTGAAGTCAGGAGGACCTTCATTCAAATCTGATCTCAGACACTTAACATTCCCTAGCTGTGTGACCCTGGGCAAGTCACTTAACCTCAATTGCCTCAGCAAAATATATATGTATGTGTGTGTATATATATATATGTGCTTATTGACTGGCTGACTGAAATGCTTGTGAAAATTATTTTTTTAATTACTATTAGCCTACAGTAATGAAGTCTCCAGTCTAGTGATGAGTCATTCCTTGAGCCTTCTATTACACTCCTGCTGAGCCCATGCTTTGTTCATAGAGTATTATGGGAATATTCTGGTAAATGCTTAGCAACTAATCTAAAAAACTGTGTGTGTGTGTGTGTGTGTGTGTGCAACTACACTTTAAGTTTAATCTGCATTACTGATACATTCTTATGCCTAAAGAAAATTTATCTAGACTCCTCACTGTCCCTATGTCCTCTTGTCACTAAGTCATGAACTGACATCGGGATATATAACAGCAGTACAGCTACCAATTTCAGGAAGAAAGGAAGGAAGGAAAGAAGGAAGGAAGAGAAGAAGGAAGGAAGGGAGGGAAGGAGGGAGGGAGGGAGGGAGACAGGAAGGAAAGAAGGAAAGGAAAGGAAAGGAAAGGAAAGGAAAGGAAAGGAAAGGAAAGGAAAGGAAAGGAAGGTGGGAGGGAGGGAGGAAGGAAGGAAGAGAAAAGAAGAAGGGAGGAAGGGAGGGAGAAAAGGAGGGAAAATATGAGTAGGGACCTCTTTGATACTTCACCTTCTGAACAATGCTACTTCTGAGGCCTTCATAAATAGTAATTCTGACCTTGGTAAGAAGCCTCCTAGAAAATCTAGAATCTAAATTATATCTCAATATTGTCAAGAAAATTTAAAAATGAATATTTTATTATGTTTAGTTAAGAACAATTACCAGTTGTGTATCAAGGCGAGAAGATTGTCCCAGAAGAGTGTTTGTTCTCTTTTGAAATTTCTGTTTCAGTGATGGATCAATCAAATATCCCTTTAAAAAAATCACAAAACCGGTATAAAATAAGTTTTCTTGAATAAATATTTCATCAATCCCCTAAATACATATTGACTTTAATGCCTAAATTCTTCAGGCTCTTTGAAGTACCATAGTCTAGAGCAAAGGTTCTTAACTTGAAGTTCAAAAACTAGAGTTGAGAACTCTAGATGAGAAAGAAATTTATATTTTTATTTCAATATAGTTGATTATGTGATTCTTTTGAAATCTTTTGTATTTTATTTTATGCACTTAAAAACATTACTCTAAGAAAGATCCAAAGGCTTCACCAAATTTGCCAAAGTAGTCTATGACATAAAAATGGTTAAGAACCCTTGCTCTAGGAAAGGGCCCCACATGTGCAAGAATGTTTGTGGCAGCCCTTTTTGTAGTGGCTAGAAACTGGAAACTGAAGGGATGCCCATCAATTGGAGAGTGGCTGAATAAATTATGGTATATGAATGTTATAGAATATTATTGCTGTGTAAGAAACGACCAGCAGGACGATTTCAGAGAGGCCTGGAGAGACTTGCATGAACTGATGCTGAGTGAAATGAGCAGAACCAGGAGATCATTATATATGGCAACAACAATACTATATGAGGATCAGTTCTAATAAACATTACTCTCTTCAACAATGAAATGCTTCAAAACAGTTCCAATTGTTTGGTGAAGAAAGCCATATACACCCAGAGAGGGATGTGAAATGTGGACCACAACATATCATTTTCATGTTCTCTATTGATGTTTGCTTGCATTGTATTTCCTTTATCATATTATTCTTTCTTGTAGATATGATTTCTCCTGCACAAAAAAATGATGCAATAACTATACATATATTCTATTTCTTAAGTAGTCTAACATAATTATCATGTAGTGGATATCCTGCCATCTAGGGGAGGGGTGGGGAGTAGGGGGGAAAAATTTGTAACAGAAAGCTTTGTAAGGGTTAATGTTTAGGAATTACCCATACATAGGTTTTGCAAATAAAAAGTATTAAAAAAAAGTTACAAAAAAAAAAAGAACCCTTGCTCTAAAAAGTTAAAAAGTTATAAAGTTAAATATAATAATCTAGTTAATCATTATTAAGGCAATGATTGATATCACACTATGACAATTTTAATATCACTGCAAAATAAATGTAATTATACTTTGCCTTTGTTTAGCACTTTACAGCTTATAAAATATTCATATACCCTGCGCTAGGCTGTAAACTCTGTGAGGGCAAAATGTGCCTTACCTAAACTCATATATCATCCAGTCCCTAGCATAATGTTGTACATACAATAGGAGCCTAATGTTATTTTCATTTGATTCTTACAACATTATTATGCATTATTATCCCTATTTTACAGATGAGGAAATGACTAAGAGAAGTTAAGTAATTTGTCCAAGATGAATTTGGCTTGTAAATGGCAGGAAAGAGATTAGCACACAGGTTTTCTGTCTCCCAAACCTAATGCTCTTTCCATTATACTATTTGCTACCTCTCTAAAATATCATATGGTGTCTTTTTTAATGAATACAAAGAAAGAGAAATATATACCATAAAATATTTTCAAGCCCATTTTCAGCTAGTTCCATGATCTTTTTTTCTAAAAATCTCAGTGGATCCTCTGGGGGTGAAATGAGTAGACCACTGAATAGGGCCTAAAAAAAATGAAATGGAATAAATTTTCCCATATCAAAGACATTTCTATTAGCAATATATGTTTTAACCTGGTATCCTTCCAAATAGAAGATATTATTTTGTTTTTGGTTTTGAAGTTATTGCTTTAATTTTTAAAAAGTTACAGAATCAAATGCTAACTCAAAACTTTAAAATATAAATACATTTTTATTTGTAAACCTTTATTCAGGTTTTCCTGAGTCAGATATATTTTACTAAAGTCAAATCAATCAGATCAAAATGTTTTAACTTTCCCTCTTAAAATAAAAATCTGAAATGATATACTCCTTTTTCTCTATACATTGTTCTATTTTAAAATAAAGTATATTATTTCATCATAGTCAACCTAAAAGCACACAAGATACCTTAGATCAAATGATAGCAAAACTTTAAAGATTTACATCAACAACAGTTCAATTATAAAGGAATTCACATACTATTCAAATCTAGAACAAAGAAAGAATTAAAACAGAAAGATATGACTGGATAATAATTTATAGTAAAGGAAATATAAAATGGTCCATGATGAATATTTTTCAAATGGATCACAGCGAGGGTTTGTTTCTCTAAATGTCTATAGTTAGAAACATTTCATGCCTATGCTACTTGGAAAAATCTCATTCAAAAAAAATTAAGGAGAGCAATTTGTAACTGTGCTCAAAAAGTTGTCAAACTGTGCATACCCTTTGACCCAGCAGTATTTCTACTGGGCCTATATCCCAAAGAGATCTTCAAGGAGGGAAAGGGACCTACATGTGCAAAAATGTTTGTGGCAGCCCTTTTTGTAGTGGCAAGAAACTGGAAATTGAAAGGATGCCCATCAATTGGAGAATGGCTGAATAAATTATAGTATATGAATGTCATGGAATATTATTGTTCTATAAGAAATGATCAGCAGGATGATTTCAGAGAGGCCTGGAGAGACTTGCATGAACTGATGCTGAGTGAAATGAGCAGAACCAGTATATCATTATAAACGGCAACAAGACTATATGATCAGTTCTGATAGACATGGTTCTCTTCAACAATGAGATGTTTCAAACCAGTTCCAATTGTTCAGCGAAGAAAGCCATATACACCCAGAGAGAGGGATATGAAACGTGGACAATATAACATTTTCATTCTTTCTATATTGATGTTTGCTTGCATTATGTTTCCCTTCTCAGATTTTTTCTTCTTATAGATCCGATTTTTCTTGTACAGCAAGATAACTGTATAAATATGTATACACATATTTGATTTGTCAAGTATTTTAACATAATTAACATATATTAGACTGCCTGCCATCTAGAGGAGGGGGTGGGGAACAGAAGGGAAAAATTTGTAACAGAAAGCTTTACAAGGGTCAATGTTGAAAAATTACCCATACATATGTTTTGCAAATAAAAAACTTTAATAATTTTTTTAAAAATTAAATTCTAAATAATTAGAATATTTTCCAAATTCCTTAAAACCCAATTGTCTTGCAATTATGCAAATTCATGAACTTATATGAACTTACTTTCTACTTGAAAGGAAAGACAAAATATATCATCTTTTTATTCTTTCCCCCTTCTACAATGTTATTAACAGGAAAATAAAGAGGTATTCAGTCACTGGAATTTAGGATAATATTCAGGTGAAGTGTCCTGAAAGACATGGGATTTTGAGGTAAATTTTAAAGGGAAGAAGGAGTGTGGTAACCAGTCACATCCATTACTAGCTGGATGACTTTACTCAAATCACTTTATCTATAGTCTATTAGTGTCTTCATATGCAAAATAGGAAAAATAATGGCGTCATGTAAATGTTTGATGTGTATATCTACTTTATATACCTATATACCTGGGTTCACATGTGAAACATTCCACCAATCCCCTCCAAAAACAAAAGACTAAATGTCTATGCAAGTACTTTGTAAACTTTAAAGGGATTGTAGTAGTTAAATAAGAGAATATGGAAAGTTTCTTTTATTTCAAAACAATGTTCTGAAAACAAAGTGGAGGACAAATGGAAGAGTCAAAACCTAGGACAATAATGTGAGTCTGTCAAAACAGCTCAGCTGAAACCTCTTTGGGACCTATTAAGAGAAAATCAATTGCTATTCATCTTTCCAATGAAAAAATGGAAACATTTCAGATTTTACATATTCACATTAAGTGGTTGCAGTTCCATATATTCATATTTATTTAGTTGTGGCATAATATAGCTACCGATCAATATAACAAGACTCAAAGGATCAACAGTAAATTTTTGATGGCTTAAAAATGTTAATAAATAATATAAACAATAACCAACTTAGCTCTTATTCAGAGGTACAGATACAATATGAGATTACTCACAGAATAATTAATACAGATATTAATCAGGCCTTTATTAAGATTGGTCTACACAAACAAAAAGCAGAGTATCTTATACAGCTTTCCACATAATAACAGCTATTAGAATATAGCACCCAGAGATAGAAATTAGCAGACTACATCAACTTTTTTGCCTGTGAAAAATGCAAATGGTACCTTAGGTTATGGCATGAAATTTACCCATAAATCAGCTTTTATAGCCAGGAAATTAAGGAACTCAGTGAATATAGACCCTAGAGGAAACTGTGAAGACACTGGGAAACACAGGAAGGTTATGGAAAGCAGAAAAAGATATAGCCAGGGAATAGTTTTTCTTGTGAACAGGAAAGATGTGGAGAAAATCTGGCCATCTGTATCATCTATTTTAATTAACGCTTCACACTAACGAATTATTCTACTTTTTCTTTTCATTGCTGAAAAAATGCTACATTTGGGTGTCCCAGAGCAAACCTCCAATTTGCACTATCCTATATCCTAGTTATGCCTTCCTACTTAAATACCTACTTACGTATTTAGTGAGCCATATTAACAATTTTGATTTTTAAATTCACTATACAATGGCAAAAATCTCAACTTTGTTTTGGCAGTTCAAAGATATTTCATATTCAAAGATACTAATGTTTCTATTACTCATTATTATCCATCTTTTTTGAACATTTTATTACTCATTATTAATTTTCCAAAGAACAACCAAGGAGGAGACAAAATACAAAATATTTTGGCATTTGATAAAGTGTTGGTGAAAATCATCACAATCAATAAGCATTTACTGAGTTAAAGTAGTGACTATCTACAAAATTTTGTTACTAGAAAAATATATAAGATGCATGCATTGCCATGAAGGGGCTTCAAAAGAAATATATACATGAAAAAATAAGTACTATGTGAGGAATAGCAATAAATAAATGCTCCTGGACTTTCGAAAACATGACCACTGGTGAACTGAGGTACCTAATGAGAATTTCTTGGAGGAGGTGAAACTTAAAGATATAGATGCCTTCCCATTTCTAGTTCTATGAATGGAAAGACATATAAGCAGAGAGAAAAGGGGAAGAGACTCCTGGGGAACAAGTGCCAGAAACAGCCTGAGAAAGGGGAAGAAGCAGCAAATATTCAATTTTCAAATAAACCTTTGGCTAAAGGAAAATCTAGCTGAAGCTCTAGACAAGATGGGGATGTCACTCTCAAGAAGCTTATTACCTAAAAAGATAGGTATACAATTAACCATGATGAAAAAGAGAGAATGCAATTAAACAGCACAGGGATAGAGTGCCAAGCCCGGAGTCAGAAAGGAGCCATCTTCATGAGTACCAGTCTGGCCTCATCCACTTACTAGCTATGTGCTCTGGGAAAGTCACTTAATCCCACTTGCCTCAGTTTCCTTTTCTGTAAAATTAGCTTGAAAAGGAAATGGCAATCACTATAGCAACTTTGAAAACTTTAGAGATTTAGATACTACTGAAAATGACTGAACAACAAAAAAGTGATATGTGTGCAAAGGTGATGTTTAGTCTTAGTTTCAGAGAAAATGTGAGGAGGAAGAAGTGACTTTGCTAGAAAAGAAGTTGGAAAGGGGAGAAGGAAAGGGTTTAGTGTTTTTTATTGATGATTTAAAAAAAAAACACTGTTACTTCTTTTTTTTTTTTTTTTTTTTTTTTTGTTTTTTGCTGAGGCCATTGGGGTTAAGTGACTTGCCCGGGGTCACACAGGTAGGGAATGTTAAGTGTCTGAGATCAGCTTTGAACTTAGGTCCTCCTGACTGCAGGGCTGGTGCTCTATCCACCGCGCCACCTAGCTGCCCCTACACTGTCACTTCTAAAATCACCCTTTTGCCCATCCCATAGAACCCCTCCTTTTAACAAAGATGTATGATTTAGAAAAACAAACCAACACATTGACTCTATTTAACATGTGACAATTTTTAAACTTCTAGTCTCCCACCACTCTGATGAAATGAAGGAAATATGGTTCACCATCAGTCAAGGGAGAATTTAAGGCGAAGGTGGTCACCTGAATTGAGCCTTGAAGAAGTCAAGAGCTTAGCACCTAATTAATGAGAATTAAGTTAAAATAGGAAGTTTATAGATTGTGTATTTCCTCCTCCTTGCAGCTGTGCTTTAGGCAAGCTCCTCCCCTAACACAAGCTTCTGGAAGCAATCTCAAAGTATTTCCTGAAGCCTGTTTCTTCTTTTGTACTTTGTGGGTTAAGGCTTGCAGTGTATCTTAAAAAGTTATTTTGAAGATTTCTTTCCTCCTGCTTTCCCATGATTTGTGGTGCCTTTCTCCTTGTTAAAATACCTGATTATAGTTCTGTGTTGGTATTTAATATTTTTAAGGAAATAAGCATTAGGAAATAATCCCATATTATAGTCTCATGATCATAAATCAAGAGCTAGAATGGATCTCATAGGGCATCTAGTTTAACTCTGTCATTTTATATGTAATGAGTCTGGCATACATACAGAGTGTCTCAGAAGAATATCTACACTAGATGGTTTTCCACATGGAGGATGCTATAGAGCTGCATCAGAGAGAATTTTAACGATTTATAAGAGAAATGCATTGAAGAGACTGTGGAGTGTGCATGGACATTCTGTAACTGATTCCAATTTACCCACCACTAGGAAAAGGGAAGAAGTCTTCTCTCCATTGGCTGTTGCCAAGGTTTTAAGAGACACCCTATTTTCCAGAGCTAAGGTCCAGCAAGCAGGCTATGGTCTGAGCTTGACATAACAATAATCCTTTGCATTCGCCCTCTGGATGATCTCAGCCACAGCAAAATCCCAGAATTGTTTCTGGTCATGCTATAATTCAAATTTGTCTCATTGTTGCTGTCACTCCTCCAGCCTGCTTCATTGCTTACAAGTCATTTTCATCACTCTGAAATTAAACATCTCTGTGTCCTGATTAACCTGCCTCTAAGCCTGCTTTGTTCATCGTGGTCACCCACAGGCTAGACGCCAGGTCTGATTGATATTGTGTAGCTAAAACTATTAACATTTTCAAAAAGATTTTACTCAGCTTTAGCCATATCTTTGCTTCATTCACATCTTCAGCCGACTTCCCCAGAGACAGAGGTGGCTGCAGAGTGTGCTGATAACATTTACTAAGCACCTATGATGGACCAGGCACTGTGCTAAGAAATTATAAGAGATGCCAATGTGTTTGTTCTTGATACATCTTTGATGTAAATATACCTTCAAAGGTATATAAACAGCTAATTTATGTTAATTCAATTTATTAATCACATATTATGTTCAAGGCACTATGCAAAAAGAGCCAAAAGACAGTCTGTGTCCTCAAAGTGCCTACAGTCTAATGAAGAAGACAATATGCAAACAAAATATATACAAACTATAATAATTATATATATATATATATTATGTAAAAATTTTACATAATTAAAAATTAGTATATATATATATATAAATAATTAACAGAGACAAGGCATTAGAATTAAGAGGGGTTATGAAATGCTTCCTGTAAAAGATAGATTTTAGTTAGAAGTAAAAGAAAACCAAGGAAGTCAGTAGGCAGAGTTGAGGAAGAAGAGCATTCTAGGGATAAAAGAAAGCTCAAAAAAACATCCAGAACCAGGAGAAAATAGACCAAAAAGCAATTGGAAACTAAATAATTTTATCCTAAAGAATGAATGGGTGAAACAGCAAATTACAGACACAATTACTAATTTCATCCAAGAGAATGACAATAATGAGACAACATACCAAAATTTGTGGGATACAGCCAAAGCAGTAATAAGGGGAAATTTTATATCTCTAGATGCTTATTTGCATAAAATAGAGAAAGAGAAAAATCAATGAATTGGGCTTGCAACTAAAAAAGCTAGAGAAAGAACAAATTAAAAACCCCCAATCAAATACCAAACTTGAAATCCTAAAAATAAAAGGAGAGATTAATAAAATTGAAAGTAAAAAAACTATTGAATTAATAAATAAAACTAAAAGTTGGTTTTACAAAAAAACCAACAAAATAGATAAACCTCTAGTTAATTTGATTTAAAAAAGGAAAGAGGAAAATCAAACTGTTAAGTCTCAAAAATGAAAAGGAAGAACTTTCCACCAATGAAGAGGAAATTAGAGCAATAATTAGGAGTTACTTTGCCCAACTTTATGCCAATAAATTTGATAACCTAAGTGAAATGGAGGAATATCTACAAAAATACAGATTGCCCAGATTAACAGAAGAGGAAATAAATTAAATAGTCCCATTTTAGAAAAAGAAATAGAACAAGTCATTAATCAACTCCCTAAGAAAAAATCCCCAGGACCAGAGGGATTTACATGTGAATTCTACCAAACATTTAAAGAACAATTAACTCCAATATTATATAAACTATTCGAAAAAATAGGGAATGAAGGACTCCTACCAAACTCCTTTTATGATACAAACATGGTACTGATACCTAAACCGGGTAAAACAAAAACAGAGAAAGAAAATTATAGACCAATCTCCCTAATGAATATTGATGCAAAAATCTTAAATAAAATATTAGCAAAGAGATTACAGAAAATCATTCCCAGAATAATACACCATGACCAAGTAGGATTTATACCAGGACTGCAGGGATGGTTCAATATTAGGAAAACTATTAGCATAATTGACTATATCAATAACCAAATTAACAAAAAACATGATAATCTCAATAGATGCAGAAAAAGCATTTGATAAAATCCAACATCCATTCCTATTAAAAACACTAGAGAGTATCGGAATTAATGGACTTTTCCTTAAAATAGTCAGTAGCATCTATTTAAAACCATCAGCTAGCATCATATGTAATGGTGATAAACTGGAACCATTCCCAATAAGATCAGGGGTGAAACAAGGTTGCCCAATATCACCATTACTATTCAATATTGTATTAGAAATGCTAGTTTTGACAATAAGAAAAGAAGAAGAGATTAAAGGAATTAGAGTAGGTCATGAGGAAACCAAATTATCACTCTTTGCAGATGATATGATGGTCTACTTAGAGAACCCTAGAGAATCAACTAAAAAACTATTAAAATTAATCCACAATTTTAGCAAAGTTGCAGGATACAGAATAAATCCACATAAATCATCAGCATTTTTATACATCACCAACAAAATCCAACAGCAAGAGATACAAAGAGAAATTCCATTCAAAATAACTATCGACAGTATGAAATATTTGGGAATATATCTGCCAAGGGAAAGTCAGGATCTATATGAGCAAAACTACAAAACACTCTCCACACAAATAAAGTCAGATCTAAACAATTGGAAAAACATCAAGTACTCTTGGATAGGTAGAGCGAATATAATAAAGATGGCAATACTACCTAAACTAATCTATTTATTTAGTGCTATACCAATCAAATTCCCAAGAAATTATTTAACTGACCTAGAAAAAATAACAACAAAATTTATCTGGAAAAACAAAAGGTCAAGAATTTCAAGGGAATTAATGAAAAAAATGCAAATGAAGGTGGCCTAGCTGTACCAGATCTAAAACTATATTATAAAACAGTGGTCACCAAAACCATTTGGTACTGGCTAAGAAACAGAGTAGTGGATCAGAGGAATAGGTTAGGTTCACAGAACAAAATACTCAATGACAATAGTAATCTAGTGTTTGATAAACCCAAAGACCCCAGTTTTGGGGATAAAAACTCACTATTTGACAAAAACTGCTGGGATAATTGGAAACTAGTATGGAAGAAATTAGCCATTGACCCACACCTAACACCATATACCAAGATAAGGTCAAAATGGATTCATGATCTAAGCATAAAGAATGATATTATAAACAAATTAGAACAATGTAGGATGGTTTACCTCTCAGACCTCTGGCAGGGGAAGGAATTTGTGACCAAAGAAGAACTAGAGGTCATCATTAATCACAAAATAGATAAGTTTGACTATATCAACTTAAAAAGTTTTTGTACAAACAAAATGAATGCAGACAAGATTAGAAGTGTAGCAGTAAACTGGGAAAACATTTTTACATCCAAAGGTTCTGATAAAGGCCTCATTTCTAAAATATATAGAGAATTGACTCAAATATATAAGAATTCAAGCCATTCTCCAATTGATAAATGGTCAAAAGATATGAACAGAAAATTTTCAGACAAAGAAATTGAAACTATTTCTAGTCACATGAAAAGTTGCTCCAAATCACTATTGATCAGAGAAATGCAAATTAAGACAACTCTGAGATACCACTACACACCTGTCAGATTGGCTAAAATGACAGGAAATGATAATGACAAATGTTGGAGGGGATGTGGGAAAATTGGGACACTGATACATTGTTGGTGGAACTGTGAATGGATCCAACCATTCTGGAGAGCAATTTGGAACTATGCTCAAAAAGTTATCAAACTGTTCATACCATTTGACCCAGCAGTGTTTCTACTGGGCCTATATCCCAAAGAGATTTTAAAGGAGGGAAAGGGACCCACATGTGCAAAAATGTTTGTGGCAGCCCTTTTTGTAGTGGCAAAAAACTGGAAATTGAAAGGATGCCCGTCAATAGGAGAATGGCTGAATAAATTATGGTATATGAATGTTATGGAATATTATTATTCTATAAGAAACGACCAGCAGGATGATTTCAGAGAGGCCTGGAGAGACTTGCATGAACTGATGCTGAGTGAAATGAGAAGAACCAGGAGAACATTATACACAGCAACAAGACTATACGATGATCAATTCTGATGGACATGGTTCTCTTCAACAATGATGTGATTCAAACCAGTTCCTATTGTTCAGCGATGAAGATATTCATATACATTCAGAGAGGCCTGTGGGAACTGAGTGTGGACCACAACACAGCATTTTAACGCTTTCTGTGAATATTTCCATGCATTTTGTTTTCCTTCTTAGGTTGGTTTTTTTTTCTGCTCTTTCTAGATCTGATGTTTCTTGTACAGTAAGATAACTGTATAGATATGTATAGATATATTGGATTTTTCATATAATTTATCATATTTAGCATGTATTAGATTACCTGTCATCTAGGGGTGGGGGTGGGGGGGAGGAGGGGAAAAGCTTGGGAAAAAAAAGTTTTTTGCAAAGGTCAATGTAGAAAAATCACTCATATGTTTTGTAAATAAAAAGTTTTTAATAAAAAAATTTTTAAAAAAAGAAAATATCCAGAGATGGAATATTTTGTTCATGAATCAGCCAAGAAGCCAGTATCATGGATAGAATATGTGACAAGAAGTAAGGTATAAGAAAGGTAGAGGTTATGAGGGACTTTGAAAGCAAAACAGAGGATTTTGTATTTGATACAAGAAGCAATAGGAGTTGATTGAATAATTAAATGGACTTTTCCACTGTATCTCTTAGCTCATGCTTTTCTTAAGAGATTCTGGGATGCACTTCAACTAGAAAATAGTTGGTTGTAGAAAAAACTACAAACTTACTCAAAATAATATCTCAACAGAAGAATGTTAGTGTGCAATGGACTACATATAAAAGAGATGAAAGAGTAGGAACTGATCAGTGGTTTACTCAGTACTGTAGAATGGAAAGGGTTCTCAAGATTATAGATGATTATTATGTAATGCTCAGGAAGAAACTGAGGCAGTATCACACAGTGGAAATTAGGTAATACTTTATTGATGTTAATTGAGAGTTCAGAATACATAGCTATGGATCAGGACTGGTGGGACTCATGTCTCAAAGCACGCTGTCCAGGCCAGAGACTGACACACAGCCATGTCAGCCGACTGAATAATACAAAGTATTCAGCAGTCCCATCAAGGGACTTCAAACATATAAGGTTCTATAGCTCAGGGAGACAAAGAACTCATGGGAACAGCTGAGCACATCTGGTGTCCAAGGAAACCATAAATTCAGTTCTGGCAGGTAAGGAGTAGAATGTCAGAACTGGGGGAAGACAGAAAGTCTGGGTGATACAGATAAGGGGGATGTCGAGGCTGGCCATCTGGAGGTTTCATAACTCCTTTGGAATGTGAGTCCAATTTTTTCTGAAGGTCAGGAAGTGGGGATTTCTATTCTGGGACAGAGCAATTAAGGGAAACTGAAACAGCAACTGAGGGAGACTGAGACAGGGAAACTGTGGTACAACAATAGATGATACTTTAAATGAATTGAATCTTTAGACAGAAATAGAATGAAGGTCAATTCTTCATACTCTCCTAGCTTGGTGGAAATTTCCCTTAAGCAAATCCAATTCCACTTGGCCTAAATCAATACTTAACTTGAAGTGATGCCAAAGGGTGCTGACCACTATTCTTGGGGGCTCAGCTGAACCAACCATCTACCCTTCCTTCTCCAAATCATCTTTTTTTTGTGTTATAATACCAGTGATGCCAGAAAGATTGCTTTAACACAATACGCATTCTATTTTGAAAACTTGCCTATTTTTAAAGTGTGCAAATATAGTTGGTGTTTTAGAAATGTTAACTATAAAGGAAATATAAAATATGAGTACTTGTTTCAATACAAATCATGCCAACAATTCAAATACTCCCTCTGCTGGACAATTTCTTAAGAAGTACTTTTATTTTTTTCATAGACATTAAAACTCCATTCTCCATCTGGAACTAGAGGATCATAAATTTAAGCTGAGAAGCATGTTATAAACCATTGCATTCAACTCTTTAATTTTGCAACTGAATTTAATAGGCAACTAAAGTTAATAGGCAGTTGAAGTCTATAGAAGTTAAATAATAAAATCATAATCACAATAGCAAGCATATTGTACTTAAGGTTTGTAAAATGCTATAAAAATCTTCCATTGTTTTATCCTGATAACAATCCTGGAAGATAGATACTTTTATTATCTACTTTTTACAAATGAGTAAGATGAGGCAGACCTGTCCATGGCCACAAAACTAGAACGTATTTAAGGTTGTATAAGAAGTCAGAACTCTCTGACTCCAGGTCTCAAGTTCTACTCACTGTGTCATCTACTATCCCAAGGTCACAAACTACAAAAAGTCCGAAGTAGAGTTTGAACACATCTTCCTTATTACAACTCCAAAACTCTATTAACTTTTTCTAATTTGACAATGCACTTTTATTTCCATAGCTATGGAGGTAAGTAGACTAGATTAAGTATAGTATTTCTGATTAAAAAACAAAAAACAAAACTATAATGGAAATATCTACCTTATTATTAGTCAAATTTATAAGGAGGCAGGCCAGGTATATGTCTGTTATGTAATTTAATGATACACCAGAGAGAACCTTAACTGAAAGGTTTTCCCTTTCAAAATTTCCCTCCAAAAAATCTCCCATTATGAATTCATTTCTTTGGTTTTCTCTCCTAGAACATTTTTAAAAATTCAAATGCTACTCTGAAGGTTAACACATTGAACCAATTCACACAAGAATATTAGAGACAAAAGAGACCTCACAGAGAAGGAGGCGAAAGAATGTGAAAACAGATGGACAAAGAAAGAGGAGTCTGTCAGCCAAAATACAAAATTCACTTACTTTAAAATTTTGCCTAAAGTTAGGCCAAAATGACAACCCATTTAACTTAGCATTTCACAAACCCAGGTTTTATAGATGGGTTTGTTTAATTATGTTTTATAGATAATTAAACAGGTTTAGATAAGTTAAATTACTTGTTCCTGATTAAACAATTAGAAGGGTCCAGGCCAGGTCTTTTGACGTCAAATCTTGTATCTTCATTGTGCCATGTTGCTTCTCAAATGTGTGTAAGTGACTAGTGCAAGGAGATATACAAGCAAAGTGCTAAATGTGAAGTTAAAACAACTTTGAGTTACCATATCAAATTCATCAGATTTGATGGCAAAGGTGGAAATAGTGTAAAATAACAAATGTTGGAAGGGCTATGAGAAAACTAAATTGGCCAGCTATTCCAGAATGTAATTTAGAATCATGTCCCAAAAGTTACTAAACTGTATATACTCTGTTATCCACTGATACTAGGATTATTAACCCAAAGAGGTCAAATATGTGCAAAAATAAAGAACTGGAAATTCAGGGTGTACTCATCAAGTATGAAATAATTGAACATATTGTGATACATGGATGTAATGGAATTTTATTATACTGGAAGAAAAGATGAAGAGGATGGATTTTAGAAAAACCTAAGAAGACTGGTATGAACTAGTACAGAATAAAGTGAGCAGAACCAAAACAATTTATATAATAACAATAGTGTAAAGACAAACATCTTTGAAAGATTTAATAACTTTATTATTAACATATGATTGACAATGCAACTCACTTTTTGACAGGGATAGATCAAGATGCAGAATAAAACATACATTTTTGGACATGGTCAATGGAATTAGTTTTGATTATGAATACAATACAAATAATAATGGTTAACATTAATACTTTATATGTGCCAGGCACTGTGCTAAGCACTATACAATTAATAACTCACTTATTTGATACTCACAATCACAATGTTCTTATTATTATTCCCATCTTATAGTTCAGGAAAACTAAAGCAAAAAGAGATTGTGATTTACCCAGGATCACACAACTAGTATCTAAGACCAGATTTAAGTCTGCCTGACTCCAGGCCCTATATTCTATCCACTGTGCCACCTAGCTGCCCTAAGATATGTGTGCTGCACACCTCATAGGATTTATCTGAGGATCAAAATAGATAATGGGAATAAAGTGCCACATAAAAATTATCATCATCATTCCCTCTTGATGAGATCCAGCTATTCCAAATTATCTCAAGTTCATTTATAGATAAAACTGGACAAAAATGATAAACACAGAAAATAAGATGGATCTACATGTATTTTCACAATGATCTCTTTGCATTAAAAACATTTAGATTACTGTATTCCTATTTCTAAAATACTAAAAAAGGACATGATTATGGCACTGAAGAAGAATAAATCAAGACTGGTGGCAAAGAAGTTTGCATAGGGAGCAATACAATTTTTAAAGTAGTCGAATAGAATTTTAAGCTTCCTGAGAAGTAACCAAAAACACATTTCTAGTTGCTATGACTTCTTTCTTATCTGTGTAGGCTGTTAAGAACACACTGAAGAGATTCAAAATGAAAACTTAAGAAGGCAACAGATATGCCTTCACAATTTTTTTTTTAAATAGGTCACATTTTTTATGGTAAGACAGCTGATAAAGAAAATATTCATGGTCGAGATCCTACAAAAATGTGTTCCAATATTAAAAATAAAAGTAATTTTACTCCAAACCTCATGAGGTTTCGACTGGAGATATTTCAGTTCCTGGTTAATTAATGAGGAAACAATCTGAGAAGAGTGATATAACTTAAACCATGATCCTAAAAAAATCCAGGTCTCTTTCTGACTCATCACACCAAGCTGCCTATCTCCTATTATATTATGTTACTTGATATAACAGGCTACATGGGTAATTAAGAGTACAGGCTGAATTAGATCAATATTATAGGGAGGATGATTTGCAAAAGCAGGAAAGAACAGGGAGACGATCATTGGATCATCGATTTAGAGCTAACAAGGATCTTAATGGGTATTTTACAAATGGAGGAACTTGGGTTCAAAAAGGTGTTGATTTGCCATACAGAATGATGGCCTGCACCAGAAAGGCCAAGGTGGAAGAAAAAGTAGGTGGTCGCGGCAGTGAAAGAACGAGGAGCTTGGTACAATTAGAGGGTGGGGATCAGAGCGGGTTGAAGGTGAGAGTAGGCCCACACTGATTGGGAAGAGAAGCGTGGTGAGTCGGCCCAGATGGGTCCAGGAAGGTGTGGGAAGCCTGGGGGATGGGAACCCAGAGTGGGTCGCCGCGTTCCTAACACAGCACTAGTACCTCAGACACCCGGCTTAGGTGGTGTTGGCCGACATAATTCCTCTTCTTGAGGTTGGCATGGTTCAGGGTAATCCATCTCTGGACCTGCCGAGCGGGCTGGGACCTGCCCGGGGAAGGTGGGACAAGCCGAGACAGGAGGACAAAAAGGCGAAGGCTACCCCTTCGCACTCGCTCTACTATACTCCAGCAGCCGCCCTGAGGTTCTCTCTTGCAGGGCGTTGCTGCTGGCAACCTGAAACTGGGACACCCAGCTGCCCTGCCGTGAGCGCATGCGCTTGGCTCCCCGGATGAGACGCAATGCGTCAGCCTGGTCTAGATGACAGCCAAGCTGAGCTTGCTGGGGACATAAAAAGCTTTAATTTAAAAACAACAACAACAAAAAGCTGTCTCAAACTTGCTAGCTTTGTGAATCCCAGACCTGTCAATTACACTCTCAGCCACTATTTTCTTTTGTGCAAAATGAAAATACATTTACTCCTAAGATTGTTGTGAGGTTCAAATGAGTTAATATATGAAGAGCAACTTAAAGCTTCATGGAAATGCTAGTTATTTGTCTATTTTTTTTTACTAGCACTATTCCTGCCTTGCATTTATGTTCTAATATGGAAAAAAATTGTAAATAATAATGATTATAGAAGATATATGACAAAAGGGGGGGGAGAAAGAGTTGGGATGGAGTATCATATAACTAGTTAACAAATCAAAAAAGCAATAAAGTGAAAGCCTTTAGGAAACTTACACCCAATAGGGATAGTAGGCACACATATAAAGTATACATACAAAAATACAAAGTACTTGAAGTTATCAGAAAAGACCTCATGTAGGAGGTGCTACTTTAAAAGCGGCTAGAAATCCTAAAGATTGATACATTTGTAGGCCTGGGATAAGTCTGTTCAAAGGCAACATGATAGGAGAGGGAGTCTTGTGTATGTTAGCCATCTTGGTTGGAACCTACAATGGATAAAGGGTAGCAAAGCATAATATCCCTGGAAAGTTAGGCTCGGTCAAATGGTGAAAAGAGCTTTAAATGCTAAATAGATTGTTAAATGGAGGTTCTGAAAGATTCAATTCAATTCCATTCAATAAACATTAAAGCCCCTACTGTTGAAAGTCCTGCTGACTCAGTTCCCAGCCCTGCTTATCAATTATCAAACTAGGCTGTGGTGGAGGAGACCAAGTTTGCAGACCTGATTTTCCTTACTCACTCCTACTTGCAAAGTGTCATTTTCTTGCAATTTGGGGGTAGAGCTGAGATTCAAAGACCCCATCTCTTTTGCTGAGGTAGATCTATCTGCATTATTTTATCTATTAAAAAAAAAAAAAACTATCCCCACCTTGAAGCCCTGGCTGATCTTCAGTGATCAGCTTGGCAATGTATTACTACTTTGATAAACTTATAATAAAATCTTTTTAGTTCTCTTTTCCCTGAATTCTGCCTCCTTAATGAGGTTGAAAGCCCAGGTGAAGAATTTTTCTTTCATCACTATTAAATGCCAAGTATAACGCTAAGAAATGGAAGTTAAGATAGAAGTCAGGCAATGATACATGCTAGAAACAGGATTGGAGACTGACTCTTTGACTCCAAACTCACTGTCCCTTTCCAGTTATATCCAGGGCATTGTTTCTTAAATAAGGCC
Source organism: Myrmecobius fasciatus (assembly GCA_023553655.1). Classification (NCBI taxonomy): domain Eukaryota; kingdom Metazoa; phylum Chordata; class Mammalia; order Dasyuromorphia; family Myrmecobiidae; genus Myrmecobius; species Myrmecobius fasciatus. The sequence goes on along the minus strand of JAJPUD010001008.1, from coordinate 134,249 downwards.
TGAACCTGAAGAATGCAAATGTTTGTGCTAAGCAAACCTACCTGGCTCTTCTAGTATCAAGCTTTTGGGTGTTTAATGAATTCCTTTGTCAATCTAGTGAAGCCTATAGATTCTTTGTCAGAATAATGTAATTACAACATATAAATAAAATGCAGTTCTTACAAAAGAAGTCAATTACATTGAAAAAATGTTTCCCCCCCAAAAAAAACAAACAATGAACCCTTGCAATTTATCCACGAATAATGGTTTGCAGAATATCTTTCTAGGTGGATTGGCCCTTGCCACTTCCGTCTTCCTCTCATTTTAATGAATGAAGGGAAATCTCTCCCTTTCATTTTGCTCCCTGAACCCAAAAAAGTAGGCGTCAGAGAAATAACTGGAGTGTGATAATGTGCACCAAAGTGGGAAAATGCTTAAATGCAACTCCCATAACCAATTCTAACCACTACTTCATCCACAGGTAAAACAAAACAAAACCCTTCCTTTTTGTCTTTGTCCAGCAGTGGGAGAGTTATCCCAGCCGTCTTCTAATCGGGGGTCGGCGACAAGCCCCAAAATGGAATAAACAGATTTGTACTGGGGCCCTTGCAGCATCTATCTTGCCGGGAGTGGAAGGAAGGGGAGGTGACACTGAACTCATTTCCTCCTCGGCTGAGCGCGCCCCCGCACGCACGCGCACTAGCAAATCGCTCCACGTGCTGCCGCTGGACTGCTCGCTGCTGGCACTGTCGGCCTCATTCTCCCGGGAGCCGCCTCGCAGTCTCGCGGTCTTGCAGTTTGACAGGTGTCCGGGCCCGAGAGAACAGCATGGGTAGAGCCCTGGAGGTGGGCTGGGTGGCAGGCTTGGTGCTCGGGGCCGGCGCTTGTTACTGCGTTTACCGACTGGCCAGGGGGAAAGAAAAGAGCCGGAAGACGGCGGCTGCAGGCGGGAGCAGAGGCTGCCCCTCGGGGCCTGGGCGGACGCTCCTCCTGCGGGAGTCCGGCCTCCCCGTTGTGTCCAGCCCCTCCCCTCCTGCAGGTGAGCGCCCCCTTTCATCCCACCCGGGAAGACCCGGGATTGGGGGAAGGGCAGAAGAGACCGAGCCCCACAAGCTGTTTCCTTCCCTTCCTTGCACTGAAGGCCAGGGCAGTCCATGGTTGGTTAGGGTTTGCAGACGTGGGGGAACTGGGCCTGGGTGAAATGAGGGAATGAAATGTTCTCGAGGCACTTGCGTGGCGCCGAAGAAAGGACGCTGGCCCTGGGTTCAAGTTCAAGTCTAATCTCGTGCTTATTAGCCCTGTGGTTCTAGGCAAATTAGTTCACCTACGCCTGTCTCTTTTTCCTTAATTAAAATGGGGATAAAACACCTAGCTCCTAGAGTTGTGAGGCTCAATCGAAATGCCGCCTCCTTTTCCTAGATTTGGCTACCCAATTGTAGCCTCTATAGTTACGATGGGAAGGTTTAAAATTCCTGCCACTGCTTTGGTGAACCTTTTAAAAATTTTGAATATAGTGGAAGCCTTCTGGATTTCTTCAGTTCTCAGCTAGACAACCATCTTTAGCGGGATGCCTTTCCCACTCCTTAATAATAATGCCTTTCCTCTGATTTTCTCCAATTTATCCCAGCTACAGATTTAGACACATAATGTCTTACTGATATCTCCAATATTTTACTACAAATTTACTCTCTTCTTTTTGAAGACATTCTTAAGGATCTAGGTATTAATTGAATTTTCATGATTTATGATAATGCTAAATTGATAGGACTTAACTTCTGAAGAAAATCTAATAATCCTCAGGAATAATGGAAATAATGTTATTTCCCTAGAATTGTATTTCTCTTTGTCATGATGTTTTTGCTCTCTTAGCACTTAATTTTTTTTTTATTTTTTTTAAACAGCAGCTATTTGGCAAAGTGGATTGAGTGATAGGCCTGGAATTAGGGTAGACTCTTCTTCCTCAGTCCAAATTTGGCCTCAGACACTTCCTAGCTGTGTGACTCTGGGCAAGCCATTTAACTCTATTTGCTTCAGTTTCCTCATCTGCCAAATGAACTGGAGAAGAAATGACAAACCTCTCCAGTATCTTTGCCAAAAAAATCCCAGATGGGGTCACAAAGAGTCCAACAGGACTGAACAGCAACAAGTCACTCAGTTTATTTGGCATTGTTGATTCATTTTCCATATTGGATCAGTAGTTTTTATCTTATTATATAATTGGAAAAGCTTATTTACTAACATTAAATAACTTGTTTCAAAAGAAAAGGTTGATGGCTCTACAGTTTTAGTACAGTGCTGAACTATACCTACAAATTGTCAGCCATCTCAAGAGCTGGAAGGATTCTTAACCTTTTTTTGTATCATGGACCTTTTGGCAATTTGGTGAAGCCTATAGTCTTAGAATAATGCTTTCAGATGTGTAAAATAAAATGTATAGGAATACAACAAAGGAAATAATTAAGGAAAAGAATTATGTTGAAATATAGTTATCTCAGTTAAAAACAAGTTCACGAACCTGAAATTAAAGTAGAGATGAGAAATCACATGGAGAGTAATCTAGAAAACATTGGGCCATTCTTCTGTGAATCATATGGTTATACCATAGTATAACCTGGTTAAGAATTGCACAAAGTCAGCTGTAGGTGGGTTGTCTGGTGTGTTGATGGAATCATTTTATGTTGATGAAAGGTATTTTAAATAAAAATTTTGTTGTTGGGCTAAAAATACTATTATGAATACAAAGTTATGAATAAAATTTTTAGAAATTTTCTCATTGTTTGAATTTTCAAAGTACCACATGATATTCTGGAAGGTATAAGCATTTATTAAGAACCTTTAATGTACCAGGTACTGTACTAAATGCTTTGTAGATACCTCATTTGATTCACCCCAGCCTCATAATCCTGGAAGCTAGGTACAATTGTTACCCCCATTTTATATTTGGGGAAACGGAAGCAGGCAGAAAATAAGTGTCTTGACCAAGCTCGGAAATGTCTGAAGCTAAGATTTGAATTTGGGTCTTTCTGACTCCATGTTGTTCCAAAGCTCTACCCCCTGCACTACCCAGCTAGTTAGAGGAATGATTGTAGCTAGAGACAGTTTCAGTGGATATTGTCAAGAAGTACCTGGCTAGTTAAGTGACTGGCCGTGTGTCACGGATCTAGAATTTTTTTTTTTTTTTTTTTTTGCTTTTTTGCTGAGGCAATTGGGGTTAAGTGACTTGCCCAGGGTCACACAGCTAGGAAGTGTCTGAGATCAGATTTGAACTCAGGTTCTCCTGACTTCAGGGCTGGTGCTCTAACCACTGCGCCACCTCTAACCACTGCGCCACCTAGCTGCCCCAACGGATCTAGAATTTGAAGGGATCCCAGAGACCATTCAGTCTGGCTGTCTCATTTTACATTTGAAGAAATTGAGATCTAAACTAACCCACGGTCACAGAGGTAATAAGTATCAGGAGCTGAGTTTTGTAGGTATGATCTGTCCCTCAATCTTTCTATGTCACTTTTTCCCCTTTGCCAGTTATACATTTCCTGAATGATGTTTCTTTTGCCAGGCTTGCCCCATAGGCCAGCGTTAAATATATGCTGCAGCCCTATTTCATTATCTCAATCACTGTTCTTCAGAAATTATGGTACAAAAATTGCAACTTTCTATCTTTACTAGGAAGATATCTGTGTTTAAAAATAGGCTTTTGTTCCAGGAAGCAGCTTGAGATCATTAAAATCTCTGTCTAATTTCCCTTATGCAATCCATCTAAATCTTCCTTTTCACTTCTCCCAAATCATTATCCATATCTACAGCCACTGTTTTGGCTAGATCTCCTGATGGACTGACTCCATGATCTGGCACAATTTAGACCAATAATTTCCAAATTTTTTTTGGTTACATCTATCAGTAACAAAAACTTAAGGCCATCCACTCACAATGTATATTTATGCAGTTATAAATTACATAATGCATATAATTATGCACATTTTAAAGTTTTAGAAAATAAGAGATTTTAAAAGGATTGGTTGAGAATATTTTGGAATTTCTTTATACAAAAATTATTTTGGCTCACTAAAACTAATAATATTCTAATGCAAGCATTGGAATTGACTATCCTAAATTACTATTGATTTTTTTTTTTTACTTTAATACTTAGTGATACAGTGATTTGAAGTTCTGTGTTCAATTTGTTTCAAAACTTGGTTTTAACAGCTTGCCAGAGCAGAACAGGAAACCTCACAAAGGCACCTAAATTCAAGTGAAAGAAATATATTTGGCTGTGCCCACTAAATCATTGTTGTTCAATTCATTCCCCAACTACGAAGAGGTTTTTATTGAAATTCAATAGTCAATTTCCATCTTTCCTAATGTCAGTTAGTTGTTCTTGCAAACTAATTGGAGCATGTTGCACTTTTCTATTTTTAACAAATGGGCTCAAAACCCAGAGACTCCATTTGGAACTTTTTTTTTTTTTTTTTTTTTTTAAGGAGGTTAGAAAATTCACTTTCCAAAGTTGTGTTTTGATTTTCTTTTCTAAACGTGCAGATAAAGAGTTGTGGGTTTTTTTGTTTTGTTTTGTTTTTTATAAATGACACACATAATTTTCAGAAACTGGATGGTTAGCTTCTGTTCTTATTAGCTAAATGAACAAGGAAAGACTTTCTTTCCGGCAGTAGTTGATAATTAGACTGAGTTGGGCTGAAGAGGGAAAGGATGGCAGACATAGGGGGCAGATACTGCAAAGTCTTCTGGGCAGGAAAACACAGACTCTATATGAATGAAGAATTGTGGAGTGCATTAATGTATAAGAAGTTTGGAAGTTTTTCTGCCGATTTCTATTAAACTGTTTTTAGCATTTTCAAGAAGAAAAAAGGTGGTTGGAGGGAGAGAGAGGGGTCAGGTTATGAAGTGCTTTTAATGCCAAACACAAGGTAATATTTGATCCATTTCCCACATTGTCACTTCCAAAATCCATTTCCTCTGACCTGGTCCAACCACTTTTTGTGCCCCCTTAAGTACTTGTAACTGTTTCCTATCACAGTTCTCAAAGGGACTGAAGTATTAGGATCTAAATGTGGTGATTACAATGTCAGTTGGCAAAAATAGATCATGATAGACACACTGATCGATGTTTCATTTTTCATCTTTGTTTTCCAATTACATTCATCTAGAAGTCCTTCATGAAGGTTCTTGTGATAATCTGGAGGTTTAGTTGTAGCTTAGGCCAAACTATTTGAAGACTTTATTTTGCCTTCCCAGGACTCAGTTTGTTGTTGTTGTTGTTGTTGTTGTTTTGTTTTGTTTTTGCTAAGGCAATTGGAGTTAAGTGACTTGCCCAGGGTCACACAGCTAGGAAGTGTTAAAGTGTCTGGGATCTGATTAGAACTCAGATCCTCCTGACTCTAGGGCTAGTGCTCCATCCACTGTGCCACCTAGCTGCCCCAGTTTTCTCCTTTTTAACCAAAATACTCTACCAGTGTTTACATTTCAAATTGGCATTGCCTTTAGCCATATGCTTAGCAAAGATCTTTAGTCTAAAATGTTTTAAAATGTGTTCTTTTGGTCTCCTTATGGGAATAGTTGAATATAAATTTCTGAAGAAATTTGTGAATTAATTTTATTTTAATTAATTTTTCCATTGCCTATCTTCAGTTAAACGAATTATCAAATTGTGTTGACTTGGTTTAGAGGATCTTAGCAAGTTCCTCGAAACCTAGTTTTCCAGCCACTACTATACTCTGGTACAACCAGACTGGCTTTCTGTTCCTCACACTAGACATATATCTTCCATCTCTGTATCTTTGCACTGGCCCTTCCCCAAGCTTACCTCTTAGAGTCCCTCTCTTTCTTTAAGATGCTGACTTTCCCCACAACTTCTAATGCCCTTCCTCCCAAAACTTATATTATAAATCTTATATTATAAATCTTATATTTCACTACTTTGTGAAGTACTACTATTTATTAAGTCTATCTTTACCGTGTACTGGTTTACATGTATATGTGTCTCCCTTATGTTTATTTTACTTATATTTCTTGCAAGTAGAGATTGTCTCATTATTTGTACTTATATAGTCTCACTTCACACTGTGCCTAGAACATAATAGCATTTTCAATAATACTTATTGATTGATTCTTCTAGGAAGATATCCTCTGTTACCAGTGTTGGTGCATATGCTGCTCTTATATTCACAATATTCCTTTTACTTACACTCATCTTGAGCACTACAAGAACAAACTAATAAATGCCACATAAAATAGTGGACACCTAATGAAACCAACTCCTTCCTTTGCCTCTCCAAGGCAAAGAGCTATTCTTTTAATCTATCTGCAAATTTCTTTTGTCTTCTAGTTTAATGGATTACAAAAATATCATTAATAAAGTTCAGTTCTTTGATGATGTGTTGCTTTGGCCACTCAATATGGTCACTGCAGTATTCCTAGGTAACCCCAAAACTGTATAACTCTCAGCAACCTTAAAAATAACCAACTTCCAATAATGAACAAGCCATCTTACATTGCTTGTCTTCTCAATAGAATGCAGAAAAGACTGGAAGAAAAGAATGCAGAACTTTAAAACATTGTTAATGAGTGTTAGAGCATAGTACTTTTAAAAAATAAAAAATGTGTACATATAGTTTTGGGAAAATTAGGTTCCGTGACAAAATACTAAAGGAAATACTTGAATGATTAAATTTGTTTCAATTGTTATTGCTCCCAGATATGTAGAAATTTGGTTTCAGATGAAGACTTAATAGCTGTCTTTTAAGTATTTTAAGGTTTATCATATGAGAAAGAGAGGCTAGATTTACTCTGCTTGGTCCAGGAATTCATTATTAGGAGCAGTGACTGAAATTTACAGAGAGATTGGTTTGATAACTATTAAAGAAAACATAGAGCTGTTCAGAATTAGAAGGAGTTGACTTAGGAAGGTTTTTGTTTTGTGGTTTGGTTTGTTTTGTTTTTGCTGAGGCAGTTGGGGTTAAGTGACTTGCCTAGGGTCACACAGCTAGGAAGTGTTAAGTGTCTGAGACGAAATTTGAACTCTGCTCTTGCTGACTTCAGGGCTGGTGCTCTATCCACTGCATCACTTAGCTGCTTTCCAAGATTCCTCATCCCTAAAAATATTTCAGAGGTTGCTACTTGATCATGTATTGTGAATGTGGTGGAGTTCATCATGTGGTTGCATTGAATGACCTCCAATGTTCCTTCTAATTCTTAGGATCATAGCTTTGGCTATGCAAGGATCATTGTTGAAAAATTATCTGTGCATATGGTTTTTTTTGGTTTGTTTTTGCTGAGGCAGTTGGGGTTAAGTGACTTGCCCAGGGTCACACAGCTAGGACGCGTTAAGTGTTAACCACTGCTCCATTTAGCTGCCCCTGTGCATATGTTTTGAAAATAAAAAGCTTTACTCTTCAACAATGAAATGTTTCAAACCACTTCCAATTGTTCACTGAAGAAAACCATATACACCCAGAGAAAGGGATGTGAAATGTGGACTACAACATAACATTTTCATGCTCTCGATTGATGTTTACTTGCATTGTGTTTACTTTATCTGATTTTTCTTTCTTATGGATACGATTTTTCTTGTATAACAATGATAAGTGTGGAAATATGTATACATATATTCGATTTGTCAAGTATTTTAACATAATTAACATGTAATGGATATCCTGTCATCTAGGAGAGGGGTGGGGAGTAGGGGGGAAAAATTTGTAACAGAAAGCTTTGTGAGGGTTAATGTTGAAGAATTACCCATACATATGTTTTGCAAATAAATTTTTAAAAAATTTTTAAAGGGTTAATGTTGAAGAATTACTCATATATATGTTTTACAAATAAAAATTAAAATTAAAACAAAAAAGAAGAAAATAAAAAGCTTTAATAATAAATAAAAACAAAATTCAGCCCTGCCCCCCCAAAAAAAAGATTTCTGCCCCTGAGCCACTTCTAAAAAAAAAAATTTTTTTTTCTAATGTCAGAATTCATCTATGCCAAACCATTGAGGATAAAAGAATTCCTTATATAACCTGGTGGCGTATATAAGTGGAAAAGACAGTCAAGGTGGAAACCTTAAGAATCGGGGGAATATCATATTTAAGGTTTTTAAAATAAATTTTGTTAAGAGATACCTAAAACTGTATTAAGTACTGACACTTTCATAGTTCACCTAGTTTTAGAATGGTCAGATATAAATCTAATTGACTTTTTTTCTCTTTTTCTTTCTTTTTTTTTTCTATACTTAACAGAGGATGATTGTACCAATTCATTTAGTACACTGAATACTCAATGTCTTAAAAAAGTCATTTGCTTGCTAGAGTCAACTGAGGATCCTTTAATTCGTGAAAGAGCTTTGATTACACTGGGTAACAGTGCTGCTTTTTCAGTCAATCAAGTAAGTAATCTGTTCTCACGAAGCAAGCTTCCTTTATGTATGTTATGTCACAGTAGACCCAACCAGGTTAGAAAATAAATTTATTTATTTCATTGTAGATTGCATTCTTTATTGGGCTTCTAGAGTGAGGGACTTCTTAATCTTTTTTATGGGTGTGTCTTGTAGCAATTAAGTGAAATCTGTGGACCCTTTCTCACAATGATGTTACTTTTTTAAAATTTGTAATTGAAATAAATGTTAAATTTCAGTTAGGCATTCGTGAAAATAAAGATGTAATATTTCTTCCCATCTAAGTTCTTTGACCCTATAAAATCTATCCATAGATCCCAGAGAAGGAACCAATTTAGAGAAGATTCAACCCCTGTCATGGTAACAGGAGGCATTCCTCCTTCCAAGATTAACCATCAACCAAGTTACTAACCTTAAGAAAGTAGCTCTTCTTAGGGCCTCATGTGTAATTCTATATACTCTTGGGCAGATATAAGGAGCTTTGCTATAGGAGCTTCTCTAAATCCTTGCTTAGGATTTCAAGCAGTAACTTCGAGGGGTTCCCAAAAATCACAGTATCCTAGATATTTGTGTTAGTTCACTTTAGCTGATGCTCACCTAATTCCCTAGATTTTATAATGTTACTTAAAGAATGTAGATTTTTGAATTATACCACTTCTATGCTCTGCAGTATACTTAAAAAGAAAAACTCTAGAAAAAGCACTAGTCTAGCAATTGGGACATTTGAATCCTTTTAGTCCTGGTTCTACCATTGTTTGATTATAAGATATCACAATTCTTTGGGCCTCAAGCTTCTTCATCTATAAAATGGTGTTGGGGAAGGAGTGTCAAGTTATAGATCATCTTCAAGATCTCTTACAGCTATAATATTTGGTGATTCTAAGACCATTAGGAATTCAGGTTTCATAAAATTTAGACACTATCAGATGTATCTTTTGCAAGATGAAATATATGTATGAAATATTTAATCTTTTAAAATTTTGTAAAGTTTTAACATGAATTTAATATGAATAAAAAATGAAAGCAATATCTATTAAGTGATTTGCTGGCCATAAAGCATCATGCCTCAGTGGAAGGAACCGTCAATGGGGTGTTAAAGAACCTTTTTGTTCAAACCTTGATTGGGCCATTTAGTCTGACCCGTGTGATGAGATCTCAGAGCTTCTCTGGGCTTCAGTTATTTTATCACTTTAGGAAAACAAAAGGTATGAGTATAGGTTGGGCTAGATGACTTTTAAGGTCCTTTCCAGTTCAAGATCTATAGACCTTTGATTGCGGAGAGTGAATCTATTATATAATTTATAAGCTCTGCTACTTTAGCAACTACAAGATGTAGTCTGCAAACAGATCAGTACGTCTAGGAAGCCTTTGTATCTGTCAGTGTCTGATGGTTTATTCATTTGAATGAAAAGGCTCTTGGAAGCTGCTTCCTAGAAATTCTAAAAAACCTAATTTTAAATAGTTCCTTCTCATTTCACATTCCTTTTGTTACTTCCCAGAATGGAGAAATGGGCCTAAGACTCTCAGTTGATTTTGCAATCATGTTTTGGTTCAGCCTTCTTCTCCTTGCTCACACCTGGAGAAAAGTCTGTAGCTAACCTATAAAGATTTAGGATGAGAGAGAACAGAGCCAAAAATGGCTGCTTTCCTCATCATCACATGTGTGTAAGGGTTGTTTATTTGTTAAATAAAGTGCGTTATTCACTTGGTAAAGCTTAGTTTTGGCAAAAGAATGGAACGCTTTGTTAATTTCTTGTTTTGTTATGGTGGCATCTCCTGGGAAGCATCTAGTCATGGGGATTTTCTCCTTATAAGCTCTTGAAGCAATTGAATTTTCTTGTGGGGAGAAACCAAGAGGGTGCTTAATATGGTCCCAAACCAAGAGTCCTTCGGACAAATTGTGCTATTTTCCAGGTTTACTTATAACACAGGAATTGAAATATTTATATCAGAGTCGTTCGGTTACTTCAATTCTGTCTGACTCTTCATGACTCTGTTTGGGGTTTTCTTGGCAAAGATACTGGAGTGGTCTGCCATTTCCTTCTCCAACTCATTTTACATATGAGGAAACTGAGGCAGACAGGGTAAAGTGGCTTGCCCAGGGTTATACAGTGTTAAGTATCTGAAGCCAGGTTTTAACTTAAGAAAGTGAATCTTCTGACTCTAACCCAGTGCTCTGTCCACTGCACCACCTATTTCATTATATTTATCAATTGCTTTGAGAGCCTTACATAAACTGTCCAAAGTTAACTTTATGTTCCACTACAGGATAGCATGGTACAAATAAATCTGGGAAATTGTTTGCCCTGTATTAAAATAATTATCTCATTTAATCATCACAAGAAGTCTGGGAGATAGGAACTATTATTATCTCCATTTTACAATTGAAGACAATGGGGCAAATGGAGGTTAACTTACTTATCCAGAGTAGCACAGCTCTTGTCCTGTGTGAGACAAAATTTGAAGTCAGGCAGGTTTTCCTGACTCCAGATGCAGTGTTCTATCCACTGCTTCACCCGATGCCCGATCAATTTGAATTCTTTCTTTTATCTATACCTGTGACTTTTGGTATAGGAAACTCCCTATACTAGTCTTGAAAAAAAATTGCCTGAGAGGAACTGATAAATGAATTCCAGAAAGCAGTACTAGAGGAGTTAAATATTTAATTTTTTAAAAATGGTGAAATCATAATCTTATTTTCTCTTTTTTAGGATATTATTCGTTATTTGGATGGTCTCTCAGTTATTGGAAACATGCTAAAAGATCCCAACCCCAAAGTTAAAGAAAAGGCTTTAAATGCATTAAATAATTTAAGTATGAATATTCAGAATCAGAGGGAACTTAAGGTGAGTAACATGAAAACACACCCATAAAAAGATTATAAAAGATTAAAGGACCATATAAATAAATTATGTAATTTTATTGGGAAATCCTGATCACTTAAGAGACTTTTACTTATGGTATACCAGGTGCTTTACTTGTAGAAGAACAAAAAGAACCATTTGGAGAATGGGTCAAGTATCATATTAGAGCTTAGAGAATGTTCCTAGTTAGATTACTGAGCAATCTGCCAGTTTGAAAGGAAATGAATCTAGGGTTAAGGAAGGATACCAGAAAGACAATGAATTAGGGAACCACTTATTTTAAGAGGAATAAATAATTATTTGAGCAATAATGATGGAAAATACATGTGAGTTACTTTATTTTTAAGTTGATCTTTATAGATACTGAGAATTAAGGGATTTGAAAGTAAGGAAAAGCCTTCTTAGGTTGTTTTTTTTTCTTCTTCTCTTTCTAGATCTGATGTTTCTTGTGCAGTAAGATAACTGTATAGATATGTATACATGTATTGTATTTGTCATATAATTTATCCTATCTAGCATGTATTAGATTACCTGTCATCTAGGGGTGGGGGGCGGGGGGGAGGGAAAGGAAAAGCTTGGGAAAAAAAAAGTTTTTTTTGCAAAGGTCAATGTTGAAAGTTGACTCATATGTTTTGCAAATAAAAAGCTTTATTAAAAAAAAAAAAGAAAGTAAGGAAAAGGATATAGATCACATTTTTAAATATTTGGAGAAAAAAAATCTTTTAGAAACTGCATTTGAAACCCATAATTCTAGAGAGATGTGTTATATATCAGTTATAAAGGATGAGAGGCCATCAGGTTTTAAAGGTGTGACACTCTATTTAAATAAAATTAGTAAGCCCATAAATAAAGTTTATTGAGGTTTTTGATTTTAGAAGCAATGTGATATGGTAGTAGAAGCCCCAGAATAGAGACTTGGGTCCTTCTGATATATCTACCACATACTAGCTGTGCTAATTGGAGAAGTCATTTATCCATTTGAGGCTTTATTATGGGAAAACTGAAGCAAATAATCTCCCTTCCCTGATAGAGGCCCTTCTCAAATATCACAGAAAGATTTAAAATTACATGAGAGGTGACTCATATTGGAGCCAAATGTACTAGATGCATTAGATATATTTATTCCTTTATTTTCTGTGGCCAAAATTTTCATAATTATGTAACATACAGCTTTGTTTTATAAATCCTTTCATATATATTGTCATTGTATATATTCTTTTCCTAATTGTGCTTACTTTGCTCAGTATCAGTTTATATTTATTTTCCAATGTTTCTATGAATTTTCATAACACAGTAATCCTTTGTGTTCATTTAATAGTTTGTCTAGCCAATCTCAAGTAGATAGTCTCCAACTTTATTACCAGTTCTTTGCTACAATAAGAAGAGATATTTTGCTTACATGTAGAACATTTGTTTCTGTCTTTGACTTCCTTGAGATATAAACCCATAGTGAGATGTTAGTTTTTCAGTTTTCTTTAAATATTTTGAAGATTTCTCTTGAATCTATTCTAAAACTTATTAAAACAATAGGTTCCCAATATAATCTTCTATGACATAGACTCAAGCCCTCATGCTATCCTGGTATGCTTTCTTTTATTGAATCCCAGATTTGTAATATCCTTCATAAAAAAATTTTTAGACTGGACCTCCATGTAAAGAACAGAAAAATTAATGTCTTAAGAGATCTTTCTACTGTAGGAAGTTTGACTTTTAAATTTATTCTGAGTATAATTTTATTGTTTATAGAATAGAGCAGATTGTCAGAATAATTTTGAATTCTTTTTGAAAATTTGATAGGCTGCCTTTTTTTTTAAATTTATTTATTTATTTTATTTTATTTGCATAACATATGTGTGGGTAATTCTTCAACAATAACCCTTACATAGCTTTCCGTTACAAATTTTTCCCCCTACTCCCCACCCCTCCCCTAGATGGCAGGATATCCACTACATGTTAATTATGTTAAAATATTGGCAAATCGAATATATGTATACATATTTCCAAACTTGTCATTGTTGTGCAAGAAAAATCTTGTCTACACAAACGATATATCAGATAAAGGAAACACAATGTAAGCGAACATCAATCAAGGAGTATGAGAATGTTATGTTGTGGTCCACATTTCACATCCCTCTCTCTGGGTGTATATGGCTTTCTTCAGTGAACAATTGGAGGTGGTTTGAAACATTTCATTGTTGAAGAGAGCCATGTCCATCAGAATTGATCGTCATATAGTACTGTTGTTGCCGTGTATAATGATCTCCTGGTTCTGCTCATTTCACTCAGCATCAGTTCATGTAAGTCTCTCCAGGCCTCTCTGAAATCATCTTGTTGGTCATTTCTTACAGAACAATAATATTCCATAATATTCATATACCATAATTTATTCAGCCATTCTCCAATTGAAGGACATCTATTCAATTTCCAGTTTCTAGCCACCACAAAAAGGGCTTAGGCTGCCTTTTTTTGCTAATAGTAATATTGTGAGACTGTGTGAACCTACATCCCACATGATTAAGTGAATTGAAATAATACTTGGATTTTCTTCCTGTTATCCCTGAAAGGCTAACTTTGGAGAGGAGGTTGCCCCTTTTTTGCCTTGCCTGGTTTTTGTTTACTATAACAAGGATTGGGGAGCCTTCAATTAAGGAACTCTATGCAGTAAAGAGGTCCTTTTAGGCAGATAGGCAAGAAAGCTTTTTCCTTTGCCCCAAGAGTTGAGGATGATTTCAGTTCATCTAGATGAAATTCAGTAATATTTCTGAGTTGTCATTTTTCTTTCTTTTTCTCAGGTATACCTTAACCAGATCTGTGAGGAGACTATTTCTTCTCCCTTGAATTCAGAGGTACAGTTGGCTGGCCTGAGATTGTTAACAAACATGACAGTCACTAATGACTATCAGCACTTAATTGCCAATTCAGTTTCAGACCTCTTTGATTTGTTATCTCTGGGAAATGAAAACATCAAGGTATGAAATTCTTATTTTTAAAATCGAACTCTTGCTTATCTGAATTGTGATTCATTTCCTTGTCTATAGATTGTTGGTTTTACTGGTCCAAATGAAAGGTTCATACATGCATTGCTCTTTTTTGAGCAAAATGGAGAAATGTGGGCTAGACAGTAATATAACAAATTAGATTCGGAACTAGATGACTAGTTGATTGCCCTTGGGCCTTTTGACATTTTATCACTAAGGTAGAAATGACATTCTTAGCAAATAGAAAGATGACACAAACCTGGGAGAGATTATAAATTCTTTTCAGCAAAATTAAGATTCAAAAAGATCCTCATAGGCTAGAATTTAAGGCCAATTCAAATAAGACATAAATCATTAGGAGTAAATATCGAGTTCTACACTTGGCTTTAAAAAATTGTCTTCAAGATGGAGTAAGCTTGGTTAGAGATAAAGAGGTTTTTCATTTTATGAAAATTCACTGTGAGTCAGTTGTCTAATAAAAGAGCCAAGAATGCTAATGAGAACTTAGACTGAAGAGAGAGAGAGAGTCAAAACATGAAGGAACAAAGATGTGATAGACCCCTTTACATGCTGCCTTGGTCAGACCATGTTAGGAGTATTGTATACCTTTCTGGGCAGTACATTTGTAAAAAGATACTGAAAAACTGAAGGTCCTTGAGATCATGCTTCCTAAGAAGTGGTTGAAGAAACTGAGGATTTTTAGCCTCAAGAAGAGAAGAAATAGAGCAGGACATGATAGCCACCTTCAGAACCTGTCATGTTCTGTTGATTCTAGAAGTTGGATTGCTGGCAGCTGCGACCTGGAAAATTGGAGTTTAATATAAGGAGAAACTGGAGATCCTCTTCAAGATGACTATAGATTGTTATGAAGCATTTTGTGTGCTTCCCATAGGTCAGTGGAGGGGAACGTCTGGCCTGAGGCAACCACAGGCAGTGTGGAGCTGAAAGCTAGACAGAGCAGCCTTCCACTGCTTGAGTTCTTTAGATGGATAATTTTGTAAAGCCTGTGAATGAGGTTACAAATATCCAAACGACCCTTGGCAAGAAAAAGGTTCCCCACCCCCTGCCACAGAGGAATACACTTGGATAAGGTCTTAGATGGATCTAAGTTTTCAGACTTGGTTTGAAAGGACAGGTAGTTCATGACTTTCTTACACACATCACAGATACGAGTGGCCACACTAGCCTGGCCTTTCCATCTCTACCTCTCTCTCCGCTTCCCTACTTGCCTCTTCCTGTTGCCTGAGAGCAGTGCTGCCTTTTGCCTTTTTTTCTCCCTTTGTTCCCCTTCCCTTCACTCACATAACAGTCCAGACAGTATTATCAGCTGCTCATACAAACCTATAAGAATCCCCCTTCTTTTCCTCCTCTTCCTGCTCCCTGAAACCACCTGTTACTTTCTCCTTACAGCTTGGACATCCCTATTGGTTTCCTCAACTGCCTTGAGCCTTGGGAAACTCTTTCCAGGCCCAGGCTGGCTCTGCTGCTCTTAAATCCTTGGATTCTCCCCTCTTCTCCCTCTCAGATTATTTTACCTTCTACTATCTGCTCTGGCTCTTACTTGTCTGTTCAGCTGATTGATATTGCTGCCTGGATAACTACTAAGATTCCTTCCTCTGCCTCCAATCTTACCCCTTTCTTTATCAAACTGGAGACAGTACATTTTTATTTAGGCCAGTTTAACTGCCTATCCTTGGTGCCCTTTTCTCTTTGGACTTAAGGCCTCCTCTTCTTGGGTTCTAATACTAGGTTTGGGGAATTAAGGAATGGACATGGCTCCCAGTGAGAGCCTCTTACTCATTCCATATGGATTGGTTTTCCAGGTCAAGGGCACAGAACATTGTGTATCTATTTCAAAATATATTTTATGATTTTGAAAGTTGATAGTACAGTATTTCTTTCTGTTTACTTTATTGCAAGTTTACATCTCTCAAGTCAGTAGCCAAAAAAAATTCATTACTTACTGGCTAACTTTCTGGTAATGAACCTCTCCAAATGTAGTTAGGTAGGTGTAAGCTGTTGCCAGCATTAAACCTTCCAGCCTTCCTGCCAAATTTGAATTCTGCTGGCATTGCCTTCAAGCACCTCAGTGCCACAGTAAGGTATGGGAATTGGCTTGTGAGGTCCATTTTGGAACCCAACCACATTTTCTAACATTTCAGCAGGGGAAAAAATACATTCTGAGTTTCAAATAGCTAATTTGCAAATGACTACTTGGAATACAACTTCTTTCATAAGCATTAACTGAGCTGGATACCTAGCTGTTGGGCAGACAACCACTAGAATGTTGGATAAGCTTTCCTCATTGGACCTAAGATACTTTTATCTTTTGGGTAATAAAAAAACCTTACTAGTAGACCATCTTACCATCATTGGAATAGAAATAACAAATATATATATATGATGTGTATGAAAAAAAATTAAAATTCTTACCACTTAAAATAACCATTTTCCCATTATATAAGGTGGCCCTTTTTGCCAGTCGGGAACCCACCCAGAAGCCTGGAAGTGGGTGGCAACAGCTTCAAACTAAGATGACAATACTTCATGAATAATAGCCAACAGGGACCCTTTTATTTAGCCATTAAAGGAACTTGGTCAGGTGACAAAAACAAATCAGTAGCAGAAGTGGGACTGGAGTTCAGTTCTTTTGACTCTCAGGTCACTGTGCTTTCCAGTGTGTCCTGTGTTATCTGGTCTCAAATTATAACCATAGTACTATGTACTAGATCACTTTGCTAGGTCAGTTTAAAACTGTATATTACCTAAGTGACCCATGGTGATATCATGCTTGATTTCTTTCTGATCAAATATTCTCTGTATGCTGGGTTTAGGATCATAGATTTAACTCTTGAAGTGACCGGAGATTATCCAATCCAATTCCCCTATTTTACAGATGAAGAAATCAAGGCCTCCAGAGTGGGGGAGGTCAGGTACTTTTCCAAAAGTCAGACAGGTAGTAGCAGAGTAAGGATTCAAACTAAGGTCTGCTGGCTGCAAATCATGAACTTTTTTCATTAAACCATTCTTGCTTTGATGTGTTGATTTTTTTTTTTTAAAGAAAATCTAATGCTTAATCCATCTATAGGAATAATTTTTAAAAAATCTTTTGTGATTCAAGTTTGCTTCACTTGAACAGAATCATTCCTTTATCATACTTTATAAATTCTGCCATTGTTTTCCCCAAAGTATGGCAATTAACTTTTGTTGAAGACAAGGTCTTTTTTTGGAAACAGGTTCTTAATGTTAGCAGCAGGCACTCAGGTCATCTCTAGGGGATTGTGCCAGGGGATGATTTCTAGAAAGAATTATCTTTCCATCTCTATTTAAACATCTATAGTTTCAAAAGTTTCCCTTTCAGATTGCCATTTTTATTGTTGGATATGATTAGCTTATACAATAATAGATTTGTAAAGAGCTATTTTTTCCCATGCCCAGTGTTCTAACCCACAAGACATTGCTTAGTCATAACACCAGTAGTTCTTCCAAGCTCCCAAAGTTCTGTAATTTCAAGTAGTTCTTTTAAACAGGTGAGCTTAAGTAAGATTTGTTTTAAAGGAACATCTGATTTGAATATTTTTATCCTTCTTCCAGAGTTACATAAACAATGAGAAAGTTGATATTTAGGTTCTATAAACCAGAAACTCACTGATAGCTATGTTTTTTCTATCAACTTTAATATTCCCATTTATCTCTCCCCCACTCCTTCCCCAGAGAGCCATCCCAAATAATAAAAAAAGAAATAGAGGGGAAAAACACTGTTGAACAAAACTAACCAATTCATAAATCTAGTCTAATGGCATATGCAGTGCTCCACACCCATATCTCCTTATTTCTGAAAAGAAAATAGATTGGAGCATTCTCCTATCTGTTCCTTCTGGCCATTCTTGGTCATTATAGTTATACAGCATTTAGATTCACTTTTTATAATTCTTCCCATTAACATTATTGTAGTCATCATTATGCATATTGTTTTCCTGGTTCTTCTTTTTGCTTTTTGCCAGCAGTTTATGTCTTCTTATGACTGTATTTATCATTTTCTAGGGCATAGTAAAATTCTGTCACATTCATGTACCATAATTTACCGAACTATTCCCTAGTCAAGGTGACATCTGCTTTGCTACAACAAAATATTTTGCTATAACTATTTTGGTGTATATTAAATAGACCTTTTTTTCTGTCTTTGAATTTCTTAGAGAATTACTTAGTAGTGGAATCCCAGGGTATGAACTTGTTGAAAAATTCAAGTTACAGCATTTTGCAAAGTAACTGTGAAAGATTTTGCAAATTCTTTTTCAAAGGAACATTATAGTCTACTGCAAAACAAAACTAAACCAAAAAAAGAAAAAATGGAATCATTTAGTTTATGTGCCCAAATAGCTCAATTAAAGTCATGGATCTTAAATATATAATTTACTTTAAAATCTTGCCTGCTTCTCAAGTACTGATAATTCTTAATCATTCAATAAATTTATAGGATTATTAGGTCACAGATTTGGAGCAAGAAAGAACCTTAAAAATCATCACACCCAAATGTCTTGTTTTATAGAGAAGGAATCTGAGGCACGGTAGGTTAAGTGATTTGTGCAGGGTCATATGACTCATGAGTATACAAGACAGATTGAATGTGGTCTTTCTGACTGTCCAAAGCTCTATCCATTATATAATCTAATTACTCTATACATGGAGTCAGGAAGACTCATATTCCTCAGACGTTTATGAGTCATATGACCCTACAAAAATCATTTAGCCCCTCAGCATTAGTCTCTCCATCTGTAACTTGAAAATAAAATAGTATCTATTTCACAGGATTATCTTGAGGATCAAATTAGATAACATGTAAAGTGGCCTACAAATCTGAAAGTACTTTGTATTAGCTTATTATTATTATTAGCATTTTTATCCTTTTCTCCACCCTGCTTCTAAGGTAGCATAGCTTAGGTAATAAAAGCTAACTAACATTCATAATTTTGTACCTAATCATTAATAAAATGCCCATTCTTAAGTTAATGGATTGGGGAGGGACTGGAGGGAGAAAGAATTCAGAATTAAAAAATTTTTAAAAAGAATGTTATAATAAACAAATGAAAAGAAAGGGGAAAAAAATTAGGGGAAAAGATGTCCATTACTTCTTTTCCATGTTTTATCTGTTAAAGCTCAGTTTGGAGTCTTCTGTTTTTACATGAAGTCTATCTCTCTTTGAAACTGTATTTTGAGGCCAATTGTTCCTAAGATCCTATTTCCATTAGTACTAGCATTGATAAAAATTAATTCACTTTTTTAAAAAAGTAAATTTGTTTTGACAGTGTTTATATGCTGAGATCAGTTCATTTCATTGTACATGTTTATTTCAATACACTGGGCTAGATGCTGGGGAGAATACAAAGAGTGCTTTAAGATGTGTTCCCTGCCCTCTGGGGGCTAACAACCTAGTTAGGTCAGTAAGACATAATAACCCCTTTCATTCTTGAAGCTCTTAGAATTTTCCAAGTACTTGACTGTACATTCTCTCATCTGATCTTCACAGCAAACCAGGATTTACATAGAGCAACAGAGGCTCAGAGAATGAGCCCCCAGTATCCCATGACTTGTATCTGTCTGGGCTGTGCTTCCCCAAAAGTCCAGCTGCCTATCTGTTACCCAAGGAGGACCAGCTTAGCTAAGTTCAGTCTTATCTTCAGCCATAGATACTCAGAGAGCATTTGCTCAGCTGCCTTAAAAAGATTGAGTTCTGAGTGAGGGCAGGACTCTCCATGCTGAGATAATCATGAGCCATTGAAATAGCCATGTGTTGGTGTGATAAATCCAGGCCGCTATCAGGATCGATCCACAAGACAGAAAGGCCACATTTCCAGCCAGAAGAGCGAGGGGCTACTGGTCAGAGAAGAGAGTATTAGAGCCAGCATTTAAGTCTTTAATAGATTTGTGATGGGTGGGAGTAGAAAGGACAGGTAAGAGAGAGAGGTAAATGGTCACAGATTTGACTGGAGTGGTTCATGTGAAGAAAATAGTAAAAGAGCAGCTACAAAAGTTGGATTGGGCTCAGAGTATGGAGAACTTTTGATTATTAGGACTATAAAATATAGTCAATGTACAGTGGGCTCTAAGAAGTTAGACTCCTGTAATCTAGGGACAAGACATAAATATCATCTTCTGAAATTGTAGCTAATAAAAACGAACTGAAAAAGGGTGGGGTTTGCCATCTGCAAAAGTAATCTACCCTGAAATAATTATTAACTGTTACTTGATAGGATGATGTTAGCTTAAACCTCATGAAGGGGTCTACCATGATTTTTCCCTGCCTATACATGAATAAAGTAATCAACTTCTGTCAGGACCAAAGTTTTTAGAATTTAATAAGGAATGTTTAAGAAGGAAAGTTAAGTGGTAAAAATTTTTTGATATGCCTCTGTCATTGTTTAAAGGAAGGTGTCCTTCCACTTTAGATTTCAGGACTGATTCTTAAGATAGAAATATCCTTAGAGGTTTGGTTTTGGTTGTGTTTTCACTGGTATAGGAAACTTGCATTGAGAAAAATTGTGTGCCAGGGCTTATTAGCTCCTGTTCTGCAGTTTATTCTTTTCTCTACTTGGCTTTGACATGGAGGGATTAAGTGACTTGTCCAGGGAGAAATTCCTCACGCTTCCCAAACTTTCTAGAAAAATTCTTATAAATATACAGTTTGCATATCACCAAGTAACTCTGTTGAAGGCAGCTTAGTACTATAACAAGGGACTTGGGTTTTGTCACGTGTGTGACTTCAGGTGATTATTTCTCTGATCTTTACTGCCTCACTTGTAAGATTATTATAGCTATGGTCTTTCCAGCTACTTTGATAATTAGAATTTAATCCACTGTAGACTTTCCCACCGGGAGGGACTGTCCTCTCCAAGGACTGCCCACATCAGTTCTCAATCCTGGAATATCTCCCAGAATGTGTCCCATTGTTTGTCAGCTGACATTCATTTCATTCAGTGTTGTGAGTTTTAGCATTCATTTTCTCTGTGCTTTATCACTTCCAAGAAACCAAGTATCTGAACCTGTAATATTGAGGATCAAGACCTACCAGCGGTGATTTAAGATACAGCCACTCCATGAGGCCTTGCCTGAGTATCCCATCATAATAAAGTTAGCTTGCAAGTAGTGGGGACTCTCCTCTCTCTCTACTCGGCACCATCTCACCTACCTTTCCACTATTTCTCTCTTTACTGCCCTTTCTAAAGAATGGGGTAAAAAAAACATTTTTGAGATATAGAGTATGTGATAATCCAAGTATGTGTCCTGTTTTCTTAAAAACTAATCATGATCTTATAACTAGATGCTAATTTAGCTAATAAGTATGAAATGCTAATTAGAACAATGTGTAATCTGTAGTATAACCTCTGTTTTCTGGCCTTCACACAGGTATGATTAATTTACTCTTGTAATAAACTATGATTAGAATGAAGATAAATTTTCAAAATAGGTCAGAACATGTAAGCACATTAATTCTGTTCGTATCATGCACAATAGCTATTCATGCTTAAAGCAAAAGAAAGATTTTTAAAGGACTAGAGTAGATGGGGTATGTGTCTTAGTTCTGCCAATAGCCATATAAATTAGAGGAAAATGGTTAAATTTTTTGAATTTTAGTTTTCTCATGTATAAAATGAGGGGTTACAGCTAAACTAAGCTATTTTAGCTCTAAAATAGCATTATCCTACTTAGCTAACATACAAGAATATGTTGGTAGTCTTAGGTTATATTAAAGAGAAGCTGTGTTGTGTGTGTGTGTGTGTGTGTGTGTGTGTGTGTGTGTGTGTGTATTTAGTAATACTGATTTGTTATTTTTCTCATTTTTATATATTTTATAAAATTTCCTTCCATTCTTTTAAAGTTCAGGTGTTAAAATTGATTAACAAGTATTCTCATTTCAGATTCAGACTTTAAAAGTGCTTTTGAATTTGTCAGCAAATCCAGCCATGACAAAAGAACTTCTCAGTGTACAAGTAAATATTTTATATATTTAATTTGTTTAAACTCTATGCATATGTATTTAATCACTAAAAAGTTTTTAGATGACATCAATCAATATTGATCATCTGACAAATAACTATAATACTGAAATCTCAGGCCATTCTGTGAATAAGTATAGGAAAGCTATTATTTTGAAGAACAAAGTGCATGTATGAAATGGCATTTAGTCATGCCATTTCATTATTCCCTGAAAGAAGCCTTTTTCCTAACAGTTTAATACATGTAGGATAAAATTTAATTTTTTTCACTTTGAACTTTTTGACATCAAGTGGTTTCATAAAATCTCTTCTAGTTCACACCATTGATGAATTCTTCAGAAAGAAACTGCATGTTAGGTATTTTAAAACAACATAGATTTTTTTCCCAAAAACTTAAACCACATCCTGATATTCAGAACATGCAGCATTTTAAATTTCAGTTACAAGCCTTCTTTTCCAAAAGTGAATTTGGAAGCTTTTCTTTTCATTCATTCATTCATTTATTTATTTATTTACTTACTTACTTTTATTAATACTTTTTATTTGCAAAACATATGTATGGGTAATTCCTAAACATTAACCCTTACAAAGCTTTCTGTTACAAAATTTCCCCCCTACTCCCCACCCCTCCCCTAGATGGCAGGATATCCACTACATGTTAATTATGTTAGAATACTTAAGAAATCGAATATATGTATAGTTATTGCATCATTTTTTGTGCAGGAGAAATCATATCTACAAGAAAGAATAATCTGATAAAGGAAATACAATGCAAGCAAACCTCAATAGAGAACATGAAAATGTTATGTTGTGGTCCACACTTCACTTCCATCTCTGGGTGTATATGGCTCTCTTCACTGAACAATTGGAACTGGTTTGAAGCATTTCATTGTTGAAGAGAGTCATGTCCATTAGAACTGATCCTCATATAGTATTGTTGTTGCTGTGAATAATGATCTCTTGGTTCTGCTCACTTCACTGAGCATTAGTTCATGCAAGTCTCTTCAGGCCTCTCTGAAATCGTCCTGCTGGTCGTTTCTTACAGAACAATAATATTCCATAACATTCATATACCATAATTTATTCAGCCACTCTCCAATTGATGGGCATCCATTCAGTTTCCAGTTTCTAGCCACTACAAAAAGAGCCGCCACAAACATTCTTGCACATGTGGGGCCCTTTGAATTTGGAAGCTTTTCTTTACGTATCTAAGGAATCAAATGATAAAAAAGGTTTCTTTTCCTTTTTTTTTTTTTTTTTTGGTAATTCCTAGAGAAAAACAAGCATTTCTATCACATAGTATAATAAAAAATGATTGCACATGAAACTGCAAATTTTTTATCTGTTATTCCTTTTAAGTATATATTTAAAATTATAATGTGATTTTTTTCTTTCCTGCTCTAGAATTAGGTACAAATCATTATGAATTGAATAGTAAATTACTTTCAGTTATCTTAGTAAAATTTAAAATACTATAATATAATCATTACATACCAGAATATATGAGATCCTAAATTTTTTATTTTAAAAAGTAATACTTAACTATTTCATTTTTCAGGTGCCATCATCACTGATTTCCCTTTTTGATGGAAAGATGGAAAAGGAAATTCTTCTTCGTGTCCTTACCCTCTTTGCAAATTTAAATGACAGTATAAAGCAGAAAGAGAATGCATTTGCTCAGCTTCAATTTAATAATGGTTCTCTTTTCTCTTTGTTCTATGGAGAATCTACAGAGTGTACTGAGAAACTGCTGTCCTTAGCACGTCATCATGATATCAATGTGAAAGAAAAGGTAGCAAGAATACTAACCATCCTTTGATTGGCCTTGTATTGGGGGGAAAAAAACCACCATAAAAAATAACTCAATGTAGCCTTCTGTTAGCAAGACAGGTGCTTATGACCCTTTTATTTCATTCACATATTTTGTGGCTTTCACATTCTCTCGCCCCCACCCCACTATAGTGGTGACTATAGAGCTATGGGGCAGAGAGAGAAAATTCATTTAGAAATGTTCTTCCTGTTGATAGAAATAAAACTAAGGTTCTGATCAGCTGTTTGCTCACATAGTCTCTTTACCATTTACTATAACCATGGGCAAAGGTAAATGTAGGAAGATTTCCAGGATTTCTTGAACCTTTGAGCAATAAAATAAAACTAAGATGGGATCCACCAGTCAGAGAGCATGCACTGCAACAAAGAGCCTCCAGATAGTTAGAAAATTCTTTGTGACTTTCTAGTCTAAAACACTAATGAAGCAAGCCTTCGAGAGCTAATTCAGATTCATCTACTCTTGATAGCATGGCATGAAGTCATCATCCAAAGAGAAATCTGTTAATGATTTTACACTTGAAACTTTGAAAAAAATTGTTGTGGGCTAAAATGTCCAAGTTTATCCTCAATTCAAATTAAGAATTTTTTGATTGCCTTTGAGTTCATGTGAATACTACAAAACTTTAAGACTTGGAATTTGATGTATGAAAGCTACAAAAAAAAAATTTAGATATATCACAGTATTTAAAATTAAAATAGCTTTCAGAAAATTGAATAGAATAAAGTCACTTTAAAGTACAAAACAAATGTGACTCTGTGTAATGTATATTTCATTCTCAAAGTGAGCAAAATCACCCCTTTCGTATCTAGTCTCTTCAATATTTTTGGTATCCAGTACCTTCCATCCAACTATTAGGATCTGAACCTGAGGCAAATTGCTTAACCCCTCTGACAAACTTCATTTGCAAAATAGTAATAAATTTGCTCCAATTTCCTCAGGACTAATTCAAGGACCAAATCAATTAATAGACATGAAGATGCTTTAGAAGAGATATAGAAATACATGGGACTTGAAAGAGCACAGATTGGAGAAAGACTTGAGCACTATGGCTGCTCTGCTTGTATAATCTAGGGTAAGTTCTTCAAGGTCTGAGTTTCATCTGAAAAGCAAAGGAATTGAAGCTATGAGATCCCATCCAGCTTTATATAGTTGGACTAGGACAGGAAAATTGAATTGGTTAAACAAACAGTGAGTCATCTTAGTTGTGTCTAATAAGATAGATGGATTTTTCTAAATATATACCATGTACTTTCATTTTGGGGGTATGGTATTTTAATGGATTGTATTTTTTAAGCAAAGCACTCTTTAAAATAATGGGATTTTTTTTATTTTATTGATTTGTTATATTAACATTTGTATTATAATTCCATAACTCACTTTTTATCTTTATAAAAAGACATTTTTGTTTAGTAAAAGTGATTGTATGGTATATTAAACGGCAATGCAAAAATCTGAACCAAATAAATTTTGTCTGGCTCACACATTTATTCTTGATGTCTTATGTATCAAAAATCTTTCTGAAATTGTCCGCCAAAGTAAAGAAGTTAGAGTTGCTATTAAAGTTTCAGTAACAGTAGTACATTTTTTTTTTCAGCTTGTTTCCATTTTAAAGGTTTGAGTTGTTAAAAAATTCTTGATTTAGAGACTTGGAACAGCGTTTGCATATATTTAATGAATTAACTAGAGGCAACTTGGTGGCTCAATGGGTAGAGTGCTGGGCCTGGAGTTAGGAAGATCTGAATTCAAATTCAGCCTCAGACACTTACTTGACTCCAGGCCAGTTATTTAATCTCTGTTCTTTAATCCACTGGGGAAGGAAGTGTCAAATCATTCCAGTTTCCTTGCCAAGAAATCCCCCTGTAGGGATCAGAAGCAATTGGACATGAATGACTTCACAACTGAAGAACAACAATTATGAATTGACTATTTTAAAAAGTAGAACAACAGATCATTGGAGGAAGCTTCCTAAAGACATTGGAGACAGCCCATGGAAGGTTTTAAACATGAAAAGCCCTAAGTAAATTTTGATACAATTCCTCTAGTGAAAAGAATCCTATGTAGATCTCTGGGAATTCTCATGACATGGTAATAATCACCAATATGCAGCAGTCCAATTGTAATTTGGCAAAATATCTCAATCTGCAGGCTCACTCAGTTTAATTCCAAGATTAAGTAAAAAAACTCAGCAAAAAAATAAATAACAAAACCTCCAGAATCATGTGTTTTCTAGTCCACAGGGTGACAAATATATTCCAACTTCAAAAGGCAACATGGATAGAGCTGTTATCAGACAGGGAGATGTTCTTTCAGGTCCAGGTCCAGTCTGATAAATCCTTGCTGTGTTCAAGCTTATCTCATACCTCTGGCAATTCTCGAAGAGTGAGTTATAGAGCAGGGGCTGATCTGGACTGGAAAAGGGAGTTTTCTTACTAGGAATTCTCTTTACTAATGAAATCCCAAACCTAGCCAAAAATACATTTATGCCTGCCTCCAGTACTTTGAACTTCTCTTTGAAGGAGTTTTCTATCATTATTATTAAATTAGTTATTCAGTCCATTCCTTTTTTTCCCCCTATTTGGTAGGAAGTTTTTCCTTTTATTGAGCCAAAATATGACTCTCTGACTTGGCAGTCATTGACTCTAGTTCTTCCTTCCATGACCAAATAAAACCAATCATAATGGCTTGCATAGGGCAGTCCTCGGTTATTTTAAGAAAGCTATCCTATTCCCTCTCTTACCTCAAATATTCACCAATCTAAAATCCCCTTTCTTCTAATAGATTTCATTTAGTGTAGTTTTGTATCCCTACATCATGCTAGATCCCTTCCTCAGTACACTCTCCAGCTGATTGAAGATCTTTTCAAAACTGCTCATTCCACATATTGAAAACAATGGGACTATCACCCTTTGATGCTTTCTACTAATGCTCCAGTGATGATTATTAAAGCCCTATGAAGTTATTAATTCATATTTAGCACAATTCCTTCACAGTACCTCGTGCAAGGTAAGTATGTAATAAATACTTATTGAACGTATGTAATTAAGTCAAAAGTCAAAATCTTGACTTTCCAACTAAATTGATAAATGTCTTAAAAATCTTTACCCTTTCAGGACAGTCAGCATAGAGCTAAAGCATAATAACATGGGTACTTATGAAGTCTTAACAAGTACCCCCATTTAACTTGTACTGATAATTGTTTTATGGATGAGTTTTTTTTACAGTTTGCTTTTTTTCTTATTTTTCCACTTTTGATCTGATTCTTCTTGTTCAACATGATCTAAATAGGTTTAAAATAATTGTACATGTTTAACTATATTGGAGAAAAATTTGGAACACAAGGTTTTGCATGAGTGAATATTGAAAGCTATCTTTGCATGTATTTTTTTGGGGGGGAAAGCTATTATAAAACCAAAAAAATTTTTACTTAAGAGATGGTGTATCCGGGTAGAATGCTGCCCACCCTCCTTAAAGCTAAAAATAATATTTTTAATGCTACATTTTAAAATATAGACATTTCTCTTAAGTATTTTAATGCCTTTAATTAATCAAGCATTTATTAAGCACTTCTTCCATGCAGGCACTAGCGATTCAAATATAAAGAAATGACCATCTAGACTGACAAAATTTACATTCATATCCCATCTTTGGTACCAGTAGGAAGTTAAAAGTATATTAAAAAAAAAATTAAACCACATTTGTATTAAGAAGTTTATTTTCACAAGCTATTATAACAATATATAG
Organism: Myrmecobius fasciatus; assembly: GCA_023553655.1. Classification (NCBI taxonomy): domain Eukaryota; kingdom Metazoa; phylum Chordata; class Mammalia; order Dasyuromorphia; family Myrmecobiidae; genus Myrmecobius; species Myrmecobius fasciatus. Next base: position 106,464 of record JAJPUD010001008.1, on the reverse strand, counting down.
ATACAGATCTATTTAACTGGGTTTATAGTATTAATAGTCATAATTCAAGATTATGCTTAACAAATCAGAAACCAATGTTTTATTTCCTCTTGTGCTTATTGTGCCCAAAGAAACCTTCAAATTTATTTTTAAATTACATAGATATAAGAATGCTTCATCTAGAGAATCAAGAATCCATAATTAGAGAAAAATGTGAATTTTTCAGGCAAGTTGACACAAATCAAACTTCAAAAATAACTATATTTACAATAGAAAAGTATTATTATAAGGTAAAAAATAGACTTCCTGATGGGAGAGAATAGAAATGTACACATTCTGGCCAGCAGTTAGTTTTGTACATAATGATACAATTACATGTATTACATCCCTTTTGTTTTTAAAGGCACATGTCTATACAATATCTTAAAACTACTTTCTTGAATGTTCCTTAATGAATGAAAACATACAAGCAATATGTGCACCCGGTTTAATTGACATTTGGTTTTAATGTGCTTTACCAACAATTTGCTTGATTCCATTTCATTCATTCTCTCCCTGTCTCAGCCAAACCCATTAATTGGAACTACTAATTGTTTCATTTCTGGGTATTTTCTTCAAATTGGGTTATTGTCCAAGTATATAAATTGGAAATAGGGAGTAGAGTTTACTCTCCAAGGATGTACTACATGGCATGGTAATACAGCAAGATAAGTTTATTTGGTTATGTTTAATACATATGTGGCATATCATGAATAATACTATGATTTTTAAATTAGGATTTCCCCTTAATTATTACAACCAACAATTTTGAGGAAGACAAGAAATAATACCTGAGGAGAAAGGAGGATTTTACTTTAGGGGAGGAAATGAAAATAAAAAAGATTAGCAAACATTCTACCAAATCAAAGTGTGTTATGCTTTCACTTTAGGATAGGTCTAGGATATTAGACTGAACCCAAAAAGTGTATATCCCTTTATTCCAAATAAATAAAGGGTTGTAGATAGGATTTTTCTTGCATAACTTCTCAAGCATTTCAACATTATTAATATGTAGTGGACTTCCTGCCATCTAGGGGAGGGGAGGGGACTGGGGGTAAAATTTGTAATGGAAAGCTCTGTAAAGATCAATGTTGGGAAACTACCCATATACATGTCATACAAATAAAAAGCTTTAAATAAAAAAAAAAACCAAATAAATAAAGGGGAAATATTAGATTTGTTGTCATTCACTCTTTATACTTTTCCAAATTTGAAAACTTTCATCATTGAACACTATATGCAAGCTTTCCCTGAACTTGGATTATAAAAGACAAATATTACAATAGAAAAGAAATGTTAAGAGTTAAAGTTGATAATTCCTTAGGAAGCTTAATAAAGTTAAATTATACAATCAGGATTAGAATCCTCAATGTTTTGATTACTAAAAAGAACATTATCTGGTAAGTCTTAAAAGAGAGAAAAATTAAAACAGTAACAAAAATTTCATAAAGTCTGAATTAAAATGAGTTGCTAAGGGAGTAAATAGATAAGAATGTACTAAAGTGCTTGGAGAGTTTTTAAAAAGTGCTATTATAAACAAAAACAATGTTTAGGCAACTCATTGAATAGAAATGTTCAAGAAAATTATAAATTTAAATGTTAGATGGACTTCATTTGTAATTTTCAAATTTTTAGTTTAGCCAGGAAAGTGTCCAACAAGATATTGACTTGTATTAGGGGGTCCATCATTATTGGAGTTTGCAGATAGGGTCAGCACTATTGTTGTGAAATTACTCTAGTTCCTGTCTTGCTATACAATTTTACTTAGTACTAAAGATATTAATACTTATACACATTTGTCCCTGGAAAATTGATGTACTATATGATAATAATTTTGTGCTGTTAGTGTCAAAATATTACACAAAACTTTTTTCAGGTATTTACACCTTTGTGAGGAAAAGTGTTTTTGTTTTTGTTTTTTTTAACTAAAGCATATTATCAACAATTGCATGGACATTGTTATTCTCCAAATATGTAACATGGATAAGTTGTCACCCTCAATTTTTCATTTCCTGATGTGTATAGCAAAGTGTATTTCAGAGGTATTAGTCTGTTTTAATGGGCCTATTGCTTAGACATCCAAACACCTTAAATAATAATTTTTACTTTTACGTTTTCCAAATACTTTTAATATCACTTAAAATTTATTCCTCTCAGAAAGCCTGCAAGACAGGTAACAAGTTTTATCTACATATTACAGAAAGGGAAACTGAGGCACAGGAAGGTGTAAGTGGCTTATTTGAAGTTACTAAAAAAAAAAAAATCAGTGGTATGGCCAGGCAGTGCCAGAATTCAGTCATTCAGTGCTTTGCAATTAAGTCACAGTGCTTCTATACATCCATGCAAAGTATCAAACATTTGGCATAAAATATACAATTCTAGTAATGTGACATGAAGAAAACTTATTTAGATAAAACTGCAGCACAGGATAGTATGAATATATATAATATAGAATCTTGCTTATAATGAAACAAAATCAAATTTCATTTAATTAAACACAAGGTAATTATTAAATTCATTTTTAAATTTTAATCATTGATATTGTTAGGATTATGCCACACAGACTAGTGAAAAGGAGAATTTAGGCAAAAATATTAAGGAATTTTAAGGAATTTTTTTTTTTTAGAGAGAGAAACTGGTGAATGGACAGGATCAAATTTAAAGAAACTATAATCTATTAATACATGTTAGCAAGACCTGAATATAAATTCTGTAAAAATGTCAATTTCCATGTAGGTGGTCATATATATTAGTGCTTAATTTTAAAGATCTGATTTTTACAAATAAAGTTCTCATAGATAAGCCTTCTTATTTTTCTCTTTCCCTTTTTCTGTACCTTCTTTCTCCCTAATTCAAATGAAACATGCTATATCCCTATTTAAAAAACAGAAACCTTTCAAAAAGTGGAGAACTCAAATCCCCATACATTTGTGCTTAAAAAAAGGGGGGGAGGGGGGGCATCTAGGTGGTGCAGTGGATAGAGCGCCAGACCTGAAGTCAGGAGGACCTGAGTTCAAATTTGATCTCAGACACAGACACTTAACACTTCCTAGCTGTGTGACTCTGGGCGAGTCACTTAACCCAAATTGCCTCCACAAAAAAAAAAAAAAAAAAAAAAAAAAAGCATAGCTGGAGAGTTTGTTGACTTTAATGACAAAAATACTGCTGGGATTGGAGGAGTTATATTACCTATCTGGGTGCTTAAAAATATGTAGGTATACAATGAACTTTGATTCATCTTATATAAAGAAAGAACCTGACGCATAAGAATGAACCTTTTTACAACTTTTAGAAATGGAATTCAACTTATAAATGACTTCTCTTAAGTTAGTTTAAAAAAAAAAAAAAGCTTCCATTGCATTGTTCTCCCTTTAGACAGATAACATTTAAATTTCATACATTACCCAATCTGATTTGTCCCTCTAATATTTCAATGTGTAAATTAGCTGGCCTGTGCAAATTATTATATATAAAGTAAAATGCAAACTTGGAGTAAAATGCAAATTATTACAAAGTAAACACAACTTAAAGGAAAATCACCCTTTATCTCTTAATTTTAAAATTTGTTTTGCTATTTCAAATCCTGCAGGTTTTTTTTAAGCCCTCTGATATTCATATTTATTTCCAGTCTTTATCATCCACATTTATTCAAGATTTTCATCTTCAGAATTTATTTGTTTTGATTCTCCATGCTTCAAAGTGAAGAAATCTTCCTTGTTAATTCCATACCTCGCTAAAGATTCATCCAGTTTCAGTGGAGGATCCAGATAATACTGGCAAAGGAAGGAAAAAAAAAAACCAGACATGATTAAATAAAAGAAGTATAAGAAAAAAAAATATCAAAAATTATTATTTGAAATGTACATGCAAAAAGTTCAACCTAAAATGATTTCAGACCTGATTAATTCTATGAAGATTAATCAACTAAAAAGAAACAGGAAATTAAAATGGGATTCTGACACTATCATCATAAATAAATCTGAAGAAAGAAAAGGGAAAGGGGAGGACAGCAATTAAAAGATTAATGCATCTGGGAAGAGAATTCTGATGAGTTCAGATTTTTTTAAAATGTACAAAAGACAGGGGGCATGTAGCCAAATATAAGTACAAAATAGAAGACTAATGATAGAAATATTAAAGAAACCAAAATGACCTTTTTATGCTTATTAATAGAAGGAACGTTTAGACCAGTGCTTGAGGCAATGCTTGGGACAGTTATATGGCACAATGGATAGACTTCAGAGCCTGAAGTCAGGAAGAACCGAGTTCAAATGTGACCCAGATATTTATAGCTGGGCAAGTCATTTAATTCTGTTTGCTTCAGTTTCCTCATCTGTAAAAATGAGCTAGAGAAGGAAATGGCAAACCACTCCAGCATCTTTGCCAAGAAAACCCCAAATGGGTTCACAAAGAGTAGGACACTACTGAAAAGACTAAACTGAACAAGGTGGAATATGCAATAATAATACCAGAGAGGGGAAAAAAAGGCATTTTAAATTCAGTTCAATTTATTTAATAATTACTATATGTGCTAATCACTTGGTATACACCAAGACAAAAACAAAAGAGCTCCTGCCCTCAGAGAATTTGCATTTTACCAAGAAATAGTTGGGAAGGAGAAGGGAGAATTCAACATGTACAGAAGTATGAATAAAAAGTATATAAACAAAGTTATTTTTTAAAAACAATGCAAAGAAAACTTGTTGAAAGACCTAAGTAAAGAGATCCCAAGAGTTTTAAGAATGAAACAAAAAGGACAAGATACAGCAAGCATGACAAAATATCTTCAAAGACCTTAATATCAAAGTCACGAGACCTCTAAGAAGAGGCTTTTGAGAAAAAGTGAGTATTCCATAAGGCAGGATGGAGGAAAGAACCAGCTAGACTAAGTCAAATGATTCATCCTAAAAAGGGAAGTGGGAGAAGGAATATGGATAGTAAAAGCCAGGCTTCATAGTCTGCACTTTATTCAAGAGAGATAAGAAGGGATTAGGGATTTTGTAGTGGGGTCCTTAGCTGATGGATTTAAAGCTGTTTAGTTAAAAATAGAAGTTCTTCCATGTCCCTATCCCACAAAATCCCTCTATCCCACTTTGTTGCTTGTGCTTTAATTTCCAAAATTTTTGGCAAAACAAATTCAGTAGATTTTCAAATCTAAGGGAAAGACATTGATTTCAAACAGTAAGGGAACAGAATTTTATCGATTCTCTTTACTATAAATCCAAAGTCCTCTAGTATTTAAAACCCTTTTCTAACTGTGTCCAATCCCAAAAGTATTTTATATCATTCATTCATATGTTTTGGTCTTGTGGTTTCCTGTATACAATACTATCTCCTACCTCTTTGATGTCAGAATTCTTTCCTTCCATTTTGATTTCTTAGAATTCCTGTTTTCTTCAAGAGTCACTTCCTACATAAGGACTTTCCAATCCCTCCAACTCACTGCAATTAATGCTCCTCCCTAACCCCCCAAATTAATTTATTTTGCATATTTTTAAATTTTCTTATTTGTGTGCATTTTATTTCCCTACAATAGAATGTGCAGGAGCCAAGATGGCAAACTGCAGACAGCATTCTCTGTGAGCCCCTGAGACCTTCCCTCAGACCCAGACAAATTGAGCCTCAGAACTGGTTCTGGAGAGAGGGCTCCACCAAACACTTGGATTACAATGCACTTCTATCAACAATCTACTTTGAAAGAACTCCAGAGAAGGTCAGTTTTAGACAGGTAGGGGATCGAGCAGCTCCCAGCGCTCAGACGCCAGCACGCAGCCGGAGTGCAAGTCCAGGGCTGGGATGGAGCAGAAGATTTTAGGCTGCCAGGAAGTCCCTGGGAAACGCTTGGGCCACTTTGCTCTGCTTATGAGCAGGTGCTTTGGCATATCTACCTTTGATAAAGGGTGGATTGAGAGCAACTGAAAACGTGGTCCTAGTGCAGATTTAGCCAACCAGCCTCAGACCATTAGTCAACTCGGCAAACTGCCACAGGGCAAATTGAAACTGCGGCAGAATTCCCTGCTGGTGACTGATAACCTCAGCTCAAAATCATGAGCAAGAAGCAGAAGAGAGCTCTCACCATAGACAGCTTCTACGGAGAGAAAGTAGGGCAGACCCCAGATCCTGAGGTTCTGAAAATAATCCCAGAGGAAGTCACAAATGCGGACATGAGCTGGTCCCCTTTTCAGAAGGCTTTCCTGGAAGATTGCATAAAGAATCTCAAAAGAGAGTTAGAAGAAGGAAATATTGCTCTGCAACAGAGATGTGAAAAACTGGAAAATAAAACTGGTCAATTGGAAAAAGTCACCAATTCATTGGAAAATAAAAATAGTGAATTGGAAAAAGACAACAATTCACTGAAAAACAAAATTGGTGAATTGGAAAAAGTTACCAACTCACTAGAAAATAAAAATAGTGAATTGGAAAAAGATAACAATTCACTGAAAAACAAAATTAGTGAATTGGAAAAAGACAATTCACCAAAAAATAAAATTGGCAAAATGGAAAAAGAATGCAATGAACCAAAAACTTCAATTGGCCAGTTACAAAAGGAGCTAAAAAAGATAACTGAAGGAAATAATATCTTAAAAATTAAAATTTAAAAAAAATAGAAATGAATGACTCAATAAGACTTCAAGAATCAAACAAAAAAATGAAAAAATAGAATAAAATATGAAATATCTCCTAGGAAAAACAACTGACTTGGAAAACAGATCCAGGAGAGACAATCTAAGGATTATTGGACTCCCTGAAAGCCACGATGAAAAAAAAGAACCTTGATGCTATCTTCCAGGAAATCATGAAAGAGAATTGCCCTGATGTTTTAGAATTAGAAGGCAAAGTTGGCATTGAAAGAATTCACCAATCACCTCCTGAAAGAGACCCCAAAATTAAAATCCCAAGGAATATCGTGGCCAAATTTCAGGACTATCCCACCAAGGAAAAGATATTGCAAGCAGCTAGAAAAAAACAGTTCAAATACCAAGGAACTATCATTAGAATTACACAGGATCTGTCAGCTTCCACACTGAAAGATCGAAGGGCCTGGAATCAGATATTCCGAAAGGATTCTTGGATTACAGCCAAGAATAAGCTATCCAGCTAGAATGAGCATCATCTTCCAGGGAAGAAGATGGTCATTCAATGATACAGGAGAATTTCACCTATTTCTAATGAAAAGACCAGATCTGAACAAAAAATTTGACCTCCAAACATAGAACTCTAGAGAAGCATAAAAAGGTAAAAAGGAAAGAACTCTTGAGAACTATATCTCTACTATGGGTATCCTTAAAGAATGGGGGTATAATTTGATTTTACTTTGATAATAATGGAAAAGAAATTAGAAGTGGAAGGGATATCATACTGTTAAAAAAAAGGGGGGGCGGGGAAAGGAGGTAAAATAAAGTAAAAAAAAAAGAAGTAAAATAAGGCAAGGTCTCATGAAGAGACATAGAAAATCTAATATAATTGAGGGAAAGAAGGGAGGGCGATGAGTATTGTGTAAATCTTACTCTCATTAGATTGGGCTCTAAAAGAGTATATCAGACACATTTGGTTTCAGGGGAAAACTTGGCCCTCCTTATAGGGAAGTAGGAGGGAAAGGGGGAAAAGAAAGGAATAAACTAATAGAAGGATTAGGGGAAAGGTGTAAAAAAGAGGGAGGGTTCTAAAGGAGGGAAGACTGTTAGAGGGAGGAGGTCATCATAAACAAAATACTGGGGAGGGGGAAAGGAAGTAAGGGAAAAAGGAAGAGAAAAATATAACTTTGGGTAAATAAGATGGCAGGAATTATAGATATAGTCATTTTAACTGTGAATGTGAATGGGATGAACTCTCCCATAAAACGGAAGTGGATAGCGGACTGGATTAAAAGCCAGAATCCTACAATATGTTGTTTACAAGAAACACATCTAAAACATAGAGATACATACAGAGTGAAGGTAAAGGCCTGGAGCAGAATCTTTTAAGCTTCAAGTGAACAAAAAAAAAAAAGCAGGGGTAGCAATCCTTATCTCAGATCAAGTTAAAGCAAAAATAGATCTAATTAAAAGAGATAAGGAAGGAAACTATATTTTACTAAAGGGTACCATAGACAATGAAGCACTATCAATACTAAACATATATGCACCAAGTGGTACAGTATCCAAATTCCTAGAGGAGAAACTAACAGAGATGCAAGGAGAAATAGACAGTACAACTATACTAGTGGGGGATCTCAACCTTGCTCTCTCAGAATTAGATAAATCAAACCACAAAATAAATAAGAAAGAAGTTAGGGAGGTAAACAAAATGTTAGAAAAGTTAGGTATGATAGATCTCTGGAGGAAATTGAATGGCGATATAAAGGAGTACACTTTTTTCTCAAGGGTTCATGGAACTTATACGAAAATTGATCATGTGTTAGGGCATAAAAACCTCAAAATCAAATGCAGAAAAGCAAAAATAGTAAATGCATCCTTTTCAGATCATGATGCAATAAAACTCACATGTAATATAAGGCCAGGAGAAAATAGACGAAAAGTTAATTGGAAATTAAATAATCTAATCCTGAAGAATGAATGGGTGAAAGAGCAAATTATAGACACAATCGATAATTTCATCCAGGAGAATGAAATGAGACAACATACCAAAATCTGTGGGATACGGCCAAAGCAGTTATAAGAGGTAACTTTATATCTCTAGATGCTTACTTGCATAAAATAGAGAAAGAGAAGATCAATGAATTGGGCTTACAATTAAAAAAACTAGAAAAAGAGCAAATTAAAAACCCTCAATTAAATACCAAATTGGAAATTGTGAAAATAAAAGGTGAGATTAATAAAATTGAAAATAAGAAAACTAATGAATTAATAAATAAAACTAAGAGTTGGTTTTATGAAAAAACCAACAAAATAGATAAGCCTTTAGTTGATTTGATCAGAAAAAGGAAAGAGGAAAATCAAATTGTTAGTCTCAAAAATGATAAGGGAGAACTTTCCTCCAATGAAGAGGAAATTAGAGTAATAATTAGGAGTTACTTTGTCCAACTTTATGCCAATAAATTTGATAATCTAAATTAAATGGAGGAATATCTATAAAAATATAGATTGCCCAGGGTAACAGAAGAGGAAATAAATTATTTAAATAGCCCCATTTTAGAAAAAGAAATAGAACAAGCTATTAATCAACTCCCTAAGAAAAAATCTCCAGGGCCAGATGGTTTTACATGTGAATTCTACCAAACATTCAAAGAACAATTAGTTCCAATACTACACAAACTATTTGAAAAAATAGGGACAGAAGGTATACTACCAAATTCCTTCTATACTGATATGGTGCTGATAGCTAAACCAAGTAGGGTGAAAACAGAGAAAGAAAACTATAGACCCATTTCCCTAGTGAATATTGATGCAAAAATTTTAAATAAGATTTTAGCAACGAGATTACAGAAAGTTATCTCCAGGATAATATACCATGACCAAGTAGGATTTATACCAGGAATGCAGGGCTGGTTCAATATCAGGAAAACTATCAGCATAATCAATTATATTAATAGCCAAACTAACAAAAACCATATGATTATCTCAATAGATGCAGAAAAAGCATTTGATAAAATCCAACACCCATTCCTATTAAAAACACTAGAGAGTACAGGAATAAATGGGCTTTTCCTTAAAATGATTAGTAGCATCTACTTAAAACCATCAGCAAGCATCATATGTAATGGAGACACACTAGAACCATTCCTAGTAAGATCAGGAGTGAAACAAGGCTGCCCACTGTCACCATTACTATT
>JAJPUD010001008.1:75686-96274 GCA_023553655.1 Myrmecobius fasciatus | reverse complement strand
TTCTATTGGGCTTATATCCCAAAGAAATCATAAAAGAAGGAAAGGGCCCCACATGTGCAAGAATGTTTGTGGCAGCTCTTTTTGTAGTGGATAGAAACTGGAAACTGAATGGATGCCATCAATTGGAGAATGGCTGAATAAATTATGGTATATAAATGTTATTGTTCTGTAAGAAACGACCAGCAGGATGATTTCAGAGAGGCCTGGAGAAACTTGCATGAACTGATGCTGAGTGAAATGAGCAGAACCAGGAGATCATTATTCACCGCAATAACAATACTATATGATGATCAATTCTGATGGGCATGACTCTCTTCAACAATGAAATGTTTCAAACCAGTTCCAATTGTTCAGTGAAGAAAGCCATATACACCCAGAGAGAGAGATGTGAAATGTGGACCACAACATAACATTTTCATGCTCTCTATTGAGGTTTGCTTGCATTGTATTTCCTTTATTGGATTATTCTTTCTTGTAGATACGATTTCTCCTGCACAAAAATGATGTGTGGAAATAAGTATACATATATTCGATTTCTTAAGTATTTTAACATAATTAACATGTAGTGGATATCCTGCCATCTAGGGGAGGGGTGGGCAGTAGGGGGGAAAATTTGTAACAGCTTTGTAAGGGTTAATGTTGAAGAATTACCCATACATATGTTTTGCAAATAAAAAGTATTAATTTAAAAAAAATAGAATGTAAGCTTCCAAAGGGCAGGGATTTTCTATGTTCCTTATATAAAGTCATGTGCATAACAAGGATTTAATTAATCCTTGATGAATTGAGAGAATGAAAACTTATGAAGAATTTCTGAAATACAGTTAAAATAGGAGCTTGAAACAGATGGATCATCTCTCAATAAAATAATCTTCTAGATTCATTGTTGAGAGGAAAGGTGAAAAGGTGACATAACAGTTGTAGAGAAGAGAGGGTTTGGAGTTGCTACAATGAAAAGGACAATAAAGAGTCAAGCTGGAAAGCAATAAAAAAAGTGGCTATGCATTAATGAGAATTGAATAGAGATTGCAAAACATAAATTTTGTCATGAACCCATAAAACTCTTGTCTTGTTCTTGATTTTAAATTCAGAAACTTTATGACAAGGTACCCAAGAGAATTTTGAAGTGTGGTTGCAGAAATATTTTTTTAATTGAAAATGGGAAAGGTATAAGCATTCTGGAGACAGGCAAATAATATCTTAATTTTCAAAAGGAACAAAAAGGTAGATTTCAGAAAATGGGGAAGGGGTACAAATGTGGCTCCCCAGTAAAATCTAGAAAGAATTATTTAATAAATCATCTGTGGACACTTAAAAAAAAAGGATCAGCAATCACTAAAACCCAGCAAAGTACTTCATTATCTTGTTGCATATAAATCAGAGAGACAAAGAATACATTAAATGTATTTATAATTAGTTAAATCCAACTCAAAACAGATCCTTAACTTTCAAATCCTGAATTTGTTGGAGAGGTAAGATTAATACCACCCCTATATTTAGAAGTTAAATGACCCAGGGTCACATACCTAACAGGTATCTGAGGTAAAATTTGAAATAAGGTTTTCTGGATTCTAGATCTAGTACCCTATCCAGTAATCTACTTCACAGTGTTTAAAGCAGAAAGTATTTAAAGTATAACATTAAAGCATAAAGTATGGCCACAGATTTGATTTTTAGTTCATGTACAAGAAAACTAGGTACTTATTAATGATGGAATGATTTTTTTTTGGCTAAAGATTATAGGGGTGATAGTAATCTTACCTCTCCAACAGATTCAGGACTTGAAAGTTAAGGGAAAGAATGGAAAAACAGAGAGGAGAAAAAGTTTTAAGGATTATAACGTCCATCATAGACTTCAGCACATTCTTAACTTGAACTTTTTCTAGAATTAAGCACTCTTCTGTGCTTAATTCATACCAGGATTTGTCCATGTAGTGTAATCACAATTGCAGATCCATACACAAGAAAGCCCATAACCAGAATGATGGTGAATTTTCTGATAATATCAACTCATTAAGGTTCAGAATCTGTGTTGATAAGGAGATTATCTACAAAGATAAAATCATATCTTTTGACTTATAATTCAAAGGTTTTGCTAGTTCAGAAATGAATGAGTTTTGGCAGGTTCATCAAGGGCACATCCACTTTAATGACAATACAGATCTATTATTTGAGTACCTGGATATAAATGTAAAACATGATTCTTGAGTGGTTAAGAAAGTCAAGAAAACCAAAATTTCCATTCTGCCTCATGCAGACAGATTTACTAGCTAGGTGGTCATTGGCAAATCATTTAACCTCTCTCTTGAATTTTAATTTCCTCATCATAAAATGAAGATAAGAACAGTACTTAGCTCAGAGGGTTGTTGGATTGGGAATTAAATGAGAATATATGTAAAACATTCTACAAGCTTTAAATCACTAAATAAATAGGCTTATCATTACTAAGTTAAAAAAAAATAAAATGCCAATGTATTGGATGGAGAAGTCATAATATGTAAACAACAGTTTATGTGAGAAGGAAACAGGCAGTTGATTACAAATTCAATTTACACTAAATGAATAGTGTAACATGGCAGCCAAAAAAAGGTAAAATTAACTTAACCTTAAAATATATTCACTGAAATATAATATACAGAAAGAGGAAAATTCTAGTCCTATTCTATTCTGCCCTGATCAGACTACATACATATTGCATTCAATTCCGATCACCACTCAATATTTTTTCATTGATGTGTCTTTTGTCTCACCCTCATTTAGGGATCTATCTCACTACCACTCAATAAGCCCTCCCATGCAACAAAGGAAAAAAGCCAAGAAAAACCAACAGATAATAACCAAGACTAACAATAAACATAACATCTGTAGTCCATCCATCACTCTACTTTAAAAGGATGGATTTGTGTTTCCTTAACTCATATAAGATTCCTCACCATTGGCAAATACTACATTTTAGAAAAGACCCTGAGAATCTGTTTCCACTAGTATTTTTTTAAATATAGTTTCAGGACAAAAAAAATCATGCCTGTTGAAGGAACCAGGAATATTTACCACGAAAAAGAAGACTTGGGAAGGATATGGTAGTTGTTTTTTTGTTTTTTTTTCCCCTCAAATATTAGAAAGGTTAAATTAAAAATTGATTAAGCTTGTTTCCCCTTACCCCCAGAAGGGTAATGAATAGAAGTAACTAACTCTGGTCCATTTATAGTCATCCAGACCCAAATGGCCCCAGAGGAGTAAGACAGGTGACTTTGCAAAGTCCTTTGCTTAAATCCAATTCACTTGTAAGTCATGACATCTCCTTCCTGATGTCATGGTCCTCTTGGAGAACAAAGGACAAACAACAATAACAGAAGTGACTAAGAGAGCTTTCAGATTTTTAAGGTTCAACTTCCTTAAAATCTGAGCCGTCCAGAAGTAGATTGTTCTTCATTGGAAAGTAGTGAGTGAGTCCATAGTATGGAAAGTCTTTAAGGGAAAGGTAGCTGGCCACTTGTTAGATCTGTGGTAGAGCCGCTTCCTATTCATGCCTGGGTATAATAATTTGGCCTCCAATGCCTGGCCTTTCCAATTCTGAGATTCTACAATTATAAAGCTAATTGTCAAAAATTAAAGAGAAGCAGATTTCAGCTCTGTATCAAGACAAATTTCCTAACAATTACAGCTACTCACCAATGGGACAAAATAATATTGTGAGGCATTCTGATTTAAGGTAAAATTCAGTACAATGGGATTCAGTGTTGTTCTAACCTTTCATTTGTACAACTTCAAGCAAGCATTTATTCTCTGATCCTCAAATTCCTCATCCCTAATATGGGAATAATTATATTCGTACTACCTTCCTTACACTCTTGTTGCCAGGAAAGAACTTCATAAACTTCACAATGCTACATAAATGTCAACTATTATTAGACGGCCTTTTTGCCAAGGCTTCTTCCAATCTCCCAAATCTTCCAAAGATTTTACTTTTCGATGAATATATTATTTTACTTATTTTGTTAGGATAAAGCATATACTATACATAACTCAAAAGATCTCCTTTTTGGAGTTGTGCAAAAATATTTGTAGCAGTCTTTTTTTGTAGTGGCAAGAAACTGGAAAATGAACGGATGGATGTCCATTAGTAGGGGAATGGCTGAATAAGTTGTGGTATATGAATATAATGAAATATTTTTGTTCTATAAGAAACAATCAGCAGGCTGATTTCAGAAAGGCCTGGAGAGACTCATATGAACTGATGTTAAGTGAAGTAGAACTAAGAGACCATTGTATATCACAACAACAAGATTATATGATGATCAACTGTGATGAACTTGGCTCTATTCAAGGCAATTCTAATAGATTTGTGATGGAAAGAGCCATGTGCATCCAAAGGAAGGACTATGGTGACTGAATGTAGACCACAGCCTAGTATTTTCACCATTGTTGTTGTTGATTTGCTTGTGTTTTTTTCCTCTCATTTCCCCCCTTCTGATCTGATTTTTCTTGTGCAGCATGATAAATGTGGAAATATATTTAGAAGAATTGCTCATGTTTAACCTATATTGGATTACTTGTTGTCTAAGGGAGAGGGGAAGGGGAGGAGGAAAGGAGAAAAATTTGGAAGCCAAAGTTCTGCAATGGTGAATGTTGAAAACTCTCTTTGTACATATTTTGGAAAATAAAAAACTATTATTTTTTTAAAACTCCCTTTTGGCATTTTTTCAGACCTAAATGAAAATAAATATAAAGTGAGAAAATCTTACTTCAGGTGAGAGGCTAGATAAAGGTTTGTACACTGAATCATTTTTTTTTTTTTTTTGTGGGAAAGTGAGGGTGAAGCCATCAGGATAAGTTGACTTGCCAAAGTCACACATCTGGTAAGTATCAAATATCTGAGGTCACATTTGAACTCAGGTACTCCTGACTCCAGGGCTGTACTCTACTTTATCATCTAGCTGCCCCTATACACTGAATCTTAAACTATATTAGCCTTAAGGAATGAATTAATACTAACAAAGTAATTTCTCCTACCCCACATAAGCTGCTAATTGTTCTTTTCTGTAAAAATTTAAAATATACTTAAAGACCTCTATAAAATTAAGGGAAGATTAATAGGAAAATATGAATTTTGATTCAAGATATAAGCGCAGAATCTTCAAATTGGAAGAGAGCTTGAAGGTGATCTTCTCTCATCTAAACCTGACCAATAAGTACTTCTGCAACATCTCCAACAAGTAGTCATCCAACTTCTACAGGAAGATTTCCACAAAGACCAAAATATGACAACTTAGTAAAAATTAAAAACAGAAGGACAGATATTTCAATAACATTAATTTATCAAAAGGAACAAAATTGGAAAGAACCCTTAAATTTCTGATTTTTAGCACACACAGTACAACTTTGCTAAAAAAGTTTCATTAACCGCCAAGGTAATCTGAAAATGCTGAATGCCATAGGGAGCTCTTTATTTCAGGTGCAAATAATTCTCCCTGTTAATGCTAAATTAATGAATGAATAAATAAATTTTGGATGCCACAGATTCCTCCTAATGAGAACATTCTACAGCAAGTGTTCCTCCTGAGTTCTAACATACCAAACTCAAGACACAGAAATCCAAGGTTAAATAACTATGCAATTATTATTATGACAGATTCAAACTCACCTCATTTGCTAAAGCAAAGGTTCCCCAATGAATTGCTACAGATTTCTTTGACTGAACATCGATGTGAATCCTTACTGCTTCTTCAGGGTCTACATGCTGGTGTTTCATAAACCATCTAATGAAAGAAAACAAAAATTAAGTTTTTTAGCCTTTTCAATGTAAACTGCATCCTATTCCACTTTTATTTTTTATAATCCTTTTGAATTTGTACAAAAAATAATGCGTATAGATACTGTTTCCTTAGTCAACCTTCTGCAAAATAAAACCTTCCTTTTCTTTCTTTAACTGGCTCATTTATCCCTATGCAATCCCATCACCAAAAAGACTTTTTAGTGCTCTGGATTTCCTCTGAAAGAGTCCCAACAAGCATTCAAAATTAGGTATGCTGTATTCTACTATCCTTGACATGATTCAGTGAAGCTTAACAATGGATACAAAATTGGAAGTCCAAAGTCAATTCAATATCCATTGTTAAGCTTCTGAAAAACAATAAATGGATTAAGAATTTACACCATTTTAAAGAGACATGGTTGCTGAGAGTCAGGAATTCCATTTCCTCTTCAGAGGAGATTAAAATATTTTAGCATGCATAGTACTTTCTCAAATAGTATACTGGCAAATAAAAACTATGTTTTAGGGGGAAAATATTTTCAATAGTACAAAAAGAGGAAATAATCATTTGTTTAGTGATTATAATGTGCCAGGCACTGTGCAAAGTGCCTTTTTTTTAAACAAATATTACCAGAAAGGCTATGGAAAGCATACAATATTTATTCAAAGACTTTTCGTTCTTTTTGCATTATCAGCCTCTCTCCTCTCTCTCTCCTCCTCTCTCTCTCTCTCTCTCTCTCTCTCTCTCTCTCTCTCTCTCTCTCTCTTTCTCTCTCTCCTCCCTCCCAACTTGCACCAATTCTGAAGTTGAAATACAATTTGTGTTTTATTTTTCCTATGTTATCAATCCCAGTGAGATACCATTGTGAACAAGAAGACTCATACTGTGAAGACAGAATAAAGCTAGTGCCTGTATGTACATAAATTCTAACAATGTTTACCTATTTCTACAATCTGGGGAATGTTATTTGATATTCCTATAAAGTGAATGTCAGGCTTTTTAACAAAAAAGAGCCAGTTTCCCCAACAATCAGCAAAATAAGGCTGCCACTGTTTTTCCAGATTTCATGGCAACTTTGTGGGACAATTTTTAAAAAGAGTATTGAAATTGCTTTTTCTTTCTTCTTTTTTAAATTGGAGAAAGGTGCTGAAAGGAGTGCCCTCTTTTGTTTTTATTTCAATTTAACAATGATTTGAAAAGCATTTATTAAGCACCTAAGCATTTGTCAAGTCCCTTGAGGACTATAAAGTTTAAATAAGACATAATTTTTGCTTTTCATGATCCTTACAATCTAGTAGTGAAAAATGACATATGCATAACTAAAACAAGATAATATACAGATACACAGTAGAGATAAGTAGCTTTATATTACAAATTATTATAGTTCCCCTTTTTGAGAGTATTTAAAGCTTTTTTACAAATAATAAATAGAAAATCTTTATAGAATTACTAAGACATTTTTTCATATTATAAGAACACATTCTGACTCAAAAGTGATAATAGTGACTTATTTTCAGTATCTCGATTCTATAGTTTAAAAAAAAAATCTTAATTTAAAGGCATTTTTTGTATGTTTCTTGATAGGCAGGACTTGAACCCAGGCTTAAATTTCCAGCTATCTACCACACTACCTGTATTTTATTAAAGGGAAATAATTAATATCTAGCTCTTAACAGCTAACTGTAATCCATCAGCAATCATTTATAATGATCATTTATTACTATGTGCCAATATTGTTCTAAGCAGTGAAGATACATAGACAAAAATGAAATGATTCTTGCCCTGAAGGAACTTATAGTCCAAGGAAAGCTTTTAAAGGGAATTCATTAGGACCTGGGGAGGATCAGAAAAGATTTCTTCTAAAAGATTACACTAGGGCTAAAGAGGGAAGGCAGGGCTTTTTGGTGGTGAAGGCAAGGAGGGAAGCATAGGAGCTAGCCTGGACAAAAGTGCAGATAGAACAGACAGTGTATATGGACCAACGAGACAGACATATGACTGCACTGAACATTGCAAGGAGGGGAGAACAGGGAGAACATATAAGAAAACTGGTAAGGTAGGATGAAGGGTCAGCAGGGGATAGAATGCCGGCTCTAATGTCAGGAAGATCAAGATTCAATTCCAGCCTCAGACATTTATTAGCCATGTTTCTCTGGGCAAGTCACTTAACTGTTTTTACATCAGTAAAATGAACCAGAGAAAGGAAAGTAAGAAACTATTCCAGTATCTTCACAAAGACCCCAAAAAAGGATCATGAAGAGTCAAACACAACTGAATAACAACAAGGTAAGATGAAGTTAAGTTATGAAGAGTTTTAAAAGTTGGCCAAGAGTTTATATTTGATCCTAGAAGTAATAGGAAGCCACTGGAGATTACTGTATAAAGAAGAAACCTGATCTAAGCTGCACTTTAGGAAACCACTTTGGCAGCTAGGTGAAGGAAGAATTGAATTGAGGAGAAATTTGAAGTAGGGAGACCAAATGAAAGGCTATTAAAAGTTTAGAAGAAAACTGATGAGGTCCTGAAATAGGCTGGAGGTTGTGTGAATGGCAACAGGGTTACTATGTGAGAAGTGCTGGGGAAGCAGAAAGATCTGGCAACCTAGTGCATGTGTGGGGAATGAGCAGGAGTCCAGAGTGGCATCAAGATTGCAAACCCAGATAAAGGAAGTATGTTAGTGCCCTCAACAGTGACAAAAATGTTTGAAAGTCAACCTTCTGCAAAATAAAAGCTTCTTTTTCTTTCTTTAACTGGCTCACTTATTCCTATGCAATTCCATCACCAAAAAAACTTTTCAGTGCTCTGGATTTCCTCTGAAAGAGTTCCAACAAGCATTCAAAACTAGGTTTGAGGATAGAAATAACAAGTCATGTTGTGAACATTTTAAGCAAGTCTGTAGGAAATCCAGTTCAATGTCCAATAAGCAGTTCAAAATAAAACTTAAAAGACAGATTAGGGCTGAGTGCCAAATGTTTAGGAGCCCTATGAATAGAAATTGGTAACAGGTATCACAAAAATTACATGAAAAGGTGAAATCGCCTTGTCTAAAATTGGAAGAAATTGACTGTATCAGGAGAAAATGATCATTAATGAAGCAGGGAAAGAAACAGATCAAATGAATCTGAAGCATTATGCAATCTACTAGAAGATAGAGGTAATGGAGAATGCTAGGTGGTGAAATAAATAAGAGTGCCAGACCTGAAGTCAGGAAAACTCACTATCCTGAATTCAAATCCAGCCTCAGACATTTACTAACTGTGTGACCTCCAAACAATTCACTTAACTCTATTTGTCTCAGTTTCCTCATCTGAAAATGAGCTGGAGAAGGAAAGGGCAAATCACTCCAGTATCTTTGCCAAGAAAACCCCAAATAGGGTCATTGAGAGTAAGACAAATTAAAAATGAATGAACAACAATAAGAGGAAGAAAGAGAATAGGGGTCAGTTTATATAAATAAGGAAGTGAAAGATTGTCCTATTCTAAAATCTTGGCTCTTTAATATAAAAAAAGACAAATATAATTCTTTCTTTTGTAGGATCTTAACAGTGCATGGGATGTGATTCTGAGTGTCCCTGAAATCTAAGCCAAATATCAATTGTTTGTTAAATTACATACATATGTAGTCAAGAAGTAACTTTAACCCAACTTAATCATTTCAAATTGTTTCAGTTTTCACTGATCAGTTGTTTCACACAAATTTTAGTCTACAAATGAGCTTACTGATCTCAGATCGATATATGACCTACAAGTGATACTAAATTTTGGCAACTAGCATTCAAATAACATTCTTAAAAATAAGTTCACGTAAAACATAGCCTTTTTCTAATAAACTTTGAGAAGTCTACATACCTTGGTTCATAAGCTCCAATAGGAATAGCTGCAAGATCAAAAGGTCCAAATCGTTTTCCTATCTCTTCAAAAGCAGTACAATAACCAGTGTCTCCTGCAAAGAAAAATCTATTCCAGGGCCCCAAGACAGACCAGCTGCCCCACAAAACTTTATTGTCGTCTACTGGAGTTCTTTTACACCAGTGTTGGGAAGGTGTAAAGACAAAGGTGACATCATCATGTTCAGGAATACAGTTTTCTTCCCACCAGTCCAGTTCAATCACATTCTCACATCCACAGTTCTGCATCCACTCTAAGAGACCTATAGGCACAAACCACCTCAGATCACCACCAAAACGCTCATTTAAACTAAGTACAGTATTATAGTCCAAGTGGTCATAGTGGGTATGACTGATAATAACTGCATCTATTTTGGGAAGCTGCTCTACTGTGCATGGTGGATTGCGAAAGCGTTTTGGACCAACGAACTGTGACAGCGAAGCCCGCATACTGAAAATAGGGTCTGTGAGAAATATTATGTCATCCATTTCCACCAAAACTGTTGCATGTCCAAGCCATGTGACTCGTAAACCACCTTTCTTCATTCCAGCTTGTTCAGGATTTTCAACAAAATATGGGCAAACCAATGGAAGTTCTTTGTCCAGTTCCTAAAAGATTAGAAAAAGAAAAAAGAAATAGCTGTTAAAAAAAATAAGAGACCTCATTTAGTCAGGTTTAAATTCTGACTTCTATCAAAGAAAAAGCCTGCTTTTGTTTAGCATCTAAAAATTCTAAAGGACATGTTGTTTTACAAAAGAGCAGCTATATATCCAGACAACATGCTGGCTCTATAATGTATTTTATGGTGGAATTCAATTATACTATTATTATTACAAGATTGATTATTACAAAATTCATTAGGGTAACATTTCATGGGATGTGCCTGTACAAAGAACAGAACATTTTTAACAAGACAAAAAGTAGCCCTCCTATTAAAAGAGCTAGACACCAATGTATTCAACAGAAAGTAATAACGAATTCTATCTAAGGCATATAAGCTTTTTTGTTTTGTTACTAAGGTATAAAGTTTTTGCTTACTGTTATTTTGGGAGGGGGAAAAAGGATGTGATTTCACTCCTGTAAATAATTCTTAGTATGGAAACTCGGTCCACATATTCAGAAAGATAATTTGTCTTTAACTCAGTCTTTTGTATCATTGCCTTGTGACAGAAGAGTTTGCACAGTTCAGGAAAACTATAAATTATGTCAAGCAAGGTCACCAAAGATGAAAAGGTCATAGTGGAGAATTTTGACAAAAGGTGATCCACTGAAGAAAGAAACGGCAAACCATTCCAATATCTTTGCCAAGAAAACCTCATGGACAGTATTAAAAGAATAAAAGATAACAATGGAAGATAAACTCCTCAGGTTGGAAGGTGTCCAACTTGTTACTGGGGAAGAGCAAAGGACAATTATGGGTAGCTCCAGAAAGAATGGAGTGGCTGGGTCAAAGCCAAAATGAAGCTCAGTTTCAGAAGTGTCTGGTGATGAAAAGAAAGTCTAATGATGTAAAGATCAGTTGTGTAGAAGCCTAAAATATAAGATCTCTAAACCAAGGTAAACTAGATGTGGTCAAACAGATGAAAAGATTAACAATCCTTGATGTCTTGAGTATCAATGAACTTAAAGAGGCAAGAATGAGTGAATTTAATTCAGGTAATCAGTATACATACTACGGTGGGCAAGATCCCCAAGAAAAAAAGTGGCAGCATTCATAACCAAAAAAGGGGTAAGAAAAGCAGCACTGGGATATAATGTCAAAAATGAAAGTGACATCTATTTGAATCCAAAGCAAATCTATGCTCTAAATAGATGCCCAAAAGGCAAAAGTTGCTCAGTTCTATGAAGACCTTCAATATTTTCATAACATCAACAAAAGATGTTACAGTCCTCACAGA
The DNA here is from genome assembly GCA_023553655.1 of Myrmecobius fasciatus. Classification (NCBI taxonomy): domain Eukaryota; kingdom Metazoa; phylum Chordata; class Mammalia; order Dasyuromorphia; family Myrmecobiidae; genus Myrmecobius; species Myrmecobius fasciatus. The sequence continues at coordinate 84,732 of JAJPUD010001008.1, read as the reverse complement.
AGATTACAGTCCTAAAGTAGGAAATCAAAAGATATTAGAATAACAGGCAAGTCTGATTTTGGAGTACAAAATGAAGCAGGGCAGAGACTAAGAGTTTTATTAAGATAAATCACTGATCACAACAAACACTCTTTTTAAACAACCCAAAAGACAATTCTACACAAGAACATAACCATATGATCATTATTGAAATCAGATTGATTATATACTTTGCAGCCAAAATTAGAGAAGTTCTATATAGTCAATTAAACAAGACCTATAGATGAATATGGCTCAGATCATGAACTTCTTATTGCAAAATTCAGGCTTAAATTGAAGAAAGTAAGGAAAACCATCAGAAAATATAAGTATGACCTAAATAATATACTTTATGAATATGAAGTAGAAGCAATGGATGGATGTAAGAGTAGAGTGCCCGAAGAACTATGGATAGAAATATATACTATTCTACAGAAGGTAGCAATAAACAAGATTTCAAAGAAAAAGAAAGGCAAGAAAGCAAAATAGCTGAAGAAAAAAGAAAAGCAAAAGGGAAAGGAGAAAAGGAAAGATATATACACAAGTGAATTTAAAGTTCCAGAGAATATAGAGGAGGAGAAAATTCTTAAATGAACAAAGAACTAATAAAAGAAGCAATAGAATAGGAAAGATGAGATAGCTTCAAGAAAATTAAGGCTATCAAGGGAAAATTTTGTGCAAAAATGGAAGCATTATCAACAATGAGACTAGTAGAGATAGCAGAATTCAAGCTGAGCAATTTTAAGTACTTTAAAAAAAAAAAAAAGTGCAGCACTCACTATGCCAGCAAATTTGGGAAACAACAGAGGCCATTGGATTGGAAAAGATCTGTTTATGTCCCAAATCTAAAGAAGGGATTGATTTCAGGGGATAGTGGAGGACAGTAGATTCTGGCATGTGAGAGTCCATGAAGAATAGAACACAACTGAATGAATAGGATAGCTAAAAACTATATTACTAGTTTCTTGTCAAATTTTTTTTCAGAATGTTAAAGATAGTTTTTGTCATCAGCAAAAGCAGTTCAGATGTATTAGTTTAAAAAGTTTTATTATGATTTTATACTCGAATTGTGTGTGTGTGTGTGTGTGTGTGTGTGTGTGTGTGTGTGTGTGTAAACATTTCTCCAAATGCCTATTGATCTAAATGTAGGTCCCATTTTTCTCTCTCCTTCCAAATCTAGAGGCAGCTAAGTGGCAAAATAGATAAAGTACTGAAGGAAAATGCTAAATTTGAATTTTAAATTGCTCAGACACTTACTAATTGTGTGAGTAGGCAAGTCACTTAACTTGTTTCAATATCTCCATCTGTTAAGTATAGAGATAATAATGCATCTGCCTCCCAGGGTTGTGAAGTTCAAATGAGATAAGAAATGTAAAGCACTTTGAAAGCCTTAAAATGTTACACACACACACACACACACACACACACACACACACACACACACATACATACACACACGTTAATAATAAAATCTAGCTTGTACAAATCTAAACATTACCTACAATCACACTTAATATCATATGCAAGGAAACAATTTTTAAAGATACAGCCACACCAATCTTGATTCATCCAAGGCGAAGACATTTTTTGAATTCGAGAGATTACTGAAATTTACTTCTCAAAATCAAACTCACTCACTGTTGCAATTTACAAATGGGATTACTATCCTGGTGAGGATGCTGTTACACACATAAGAACATCTTAATGCTAGTTTAGAGAGTTTTTAGATGACACAGGCAAGTAGGTGGTATAGCAGATAGAACTCTCTATCTGGAAGCAGGGAGACTCTCCCTGAGATAAAATATGATACTTACTAGCTGTGTGACTCTGGGTAAGTCACTTAACCCTGTTTGCCTCAGTTTCCTTATCTGTAAAAGGAGCTAGAGAAGGAGATGGCAAAACACTCCAATATCTTTGCCAAGAAAAGCTTAAATGGGGTTATGAAGAGTCAGACATGACTGAAATGAATAAACAATAACAACAAATCACCTTACATGTGGGGTTCATAATAAGATCCTCTTTACGAGGACTATTTAACACAGCCAAATTTGAAATTTCATAATAGCCTAAAACAAATTTAATAAGGAATTCTCACTACATGCCTCAGAAAACAGAGGAGAAATTTCTAATAGTTTAAGCAGAAACCTGTTGCTGACAGGATCAACAACAGAACACAGAAATACTCTATAAAACAGGTTAATCAATTCAAACAAATAACCTTTAATCAGGCTACAAGAGGTACAATGATTCTCTGCTCCCAAATTCAGAGATGCAAAGTTCAACATCTGTAAGAAGAGCTAGCTTGACAAACTGTGCTACTCAAAAAAACATCAAAAGAAGTTTAAAACCTCAGAGAAGTTTTCATTACTTGACATCAATTGATATTCATTATATCATTTTGAGAAGGGTCAGTGACAATTTGGATGCTCTTGAATTTGAATAAGAATTGATAAAGGGCTATGAACATAATATGAAAAAAATGACTCTATAGTTGTAGAGAATAAATAATCTATAAATACCTCCTACAATATTTTTACAAGGCCCATAATCAAAGTTGTTTGAAGTTCATCATGTAACCTTTAAGACTAAAATTATCAGCCAGTTGACATTGGAGAAAATATGTGATATGGAATGTGAAGTACAGCTTCTTCACCAAGAAGGTTCCACTAACATGGCAAGGCTGATGACAAAAAATGTCTCTTAAGAAATGACTCCTGCAGAGCAATCTGGAACTATGCTCAAAAACGTTATCAAACTGTGCATACCCTTTGACCCAGCAGTGTTTCTATTGGGCTTATATCCCAAAGAGATCTTACAGGCAGGAAAGGGCCCCACATGTGCAAGAATGTTTGTGGCAGTCCTTTTTGTAGTGGCTAGAAACTGGAAACTGAATGGATGCCCATCAATTGGAGAATGGCTGAATAAATTATGGTATATGAATGTTATGTAATATTATTGCTCTGTAAGAAACGACCAGCAGGATGATTTCAGAGAGGCCTGGAGAGACTTGCATGAACTGATGCTGAGTGAAATCAGCAGAACCAGGAGAACATTATAAACAGCAGCAAGACTATATGATGATCAATTCTGATGGACATGGTTCTCTTCAACAATGATGTGATTCAAACCAGTTCCTATTGTTCAGTGATGAAAATAGTTATATACATCCAGAGAGAGGCCTGAGGGAACTGAGTGTGAACCACAACACAGCATTTTAACGCTTTCTGTGAATATTTGCTTGCATTTTGTTTTCCTTCTTAGGTTGTTTTTTTTTCTCTTTCTAGATCTGATGTTTCTTGTAAGATAACTGTATAGATAAGTATACATATATTGGATTTGTCATATAATTTAACATATTTAGCATGTATTAGATTGCCTGTCATCTAGGGGTGGGGAGTAGGGGAGAAGGAGGGGAAAAACTTGAACAAAAAAAATGTTTTGCAAAGGTCAATGTAGAAAAATCACTCATATGTTTTGTAAAGAAAAAGCTTTTAATAAAAAAAAAAGTTAAAAAAAATAAATAAATCCAATACTCCATCCTCTGCACCACCTAGTTGCCCCAATGTGGACTTTACTTTTTCTGGACTCATTCTTTTTACTCTTTCTTTTTTTAAAGTTCTTTGTTACAAGGTTATGATTCATGGGTTAGAGGATGAGGGTTATATTTCTAAATGACAGTGATGTTAAACTGAGATGTCAGTAAAATTGCAAAATGTTCAAAGAAATGATGCCTGCCAATAACAATCAGGAGGTGCTTTTTTGTACTCTTCAAACAGCCTAGTTAAAGAAAGTGAATTGGAGCACGAATTTTCTCCAGAGAACAAAAATCTCGAGAGGAGTCAATGTCATTCCTTCCAAACTCTCCTATTTTAATGGCATCCATTCTTGTCACTAGTTCAACATTTTATCAGTGACTTAGGCAAAGGCATTGATGGCATGGTTAACAAACTTAAAAGTGACACAAAATTGGGAGAGCCAAGAAAGACCTCAAAAAATCCATCATCATTTTGAAATACCAGGGATGAATAAAAAAAAAGAAAAGAAAAGAAAAAGAAAAAAGAAAAATAAAGAAAAACTTCCAGTGTCACAATCTTAAGATATTGCATCAATCTGTTGATATTCACCCTGCGCAAACTAAATTATGTACAATCAATTATGAGCTCCCCCCCAAAAAAACCAATGCAAGAGGATAAAGACTTCTTTTAAATTTCTTCTGTAAAAATCTGTGCCAATTATTTACAACATGGAGACTGCCAGATACATTTGCTGATAATGACTCTGCAATTACTGTGGTTCGATTTGAGGAATTTGTGGGTTGAAAACTGATAAACTGTCACTGGTACAATACATCAGCATCAAGCAAACAGCCATATTGAAGGAATGGTTACAGCCTAAAGACATCCTGAAAAAGACAGCTAGTGGATAAAAGCCAATAGCATATGCCAAGTTTGTTATTATTTACCATGTAATTCTGTCGACAAGAGAGTTAGTGGGTCCTGCTGAATTATTGTGTTTTCTTTGAAGACTTGCCACAATTATCTTCATTAAGATTTATCAGAGCACTTGCAATATAAACAATAATATATGATGAATGCTTTTCTGTCCCCCTTCATTTTCATCACAAATGTTGAGTCTTTTCTAGAAGAATCAATTAATGGAAGAATACTAGTTCTGGACTTAGAGAACATGGATTCAAATCCTACTTCTGGTACTATTTGTTTCATCCTAAGAAAGTCACTTATCCTCGTCTGCCTTATTTTTGTAATTTGTAAAATGAAAGGGATAGACAAGATGACCTCTGTGATTTACATCTATGATTTTAAGGTCATATTTAAATATAATATGGTTTCTGAAGTAGCAACAAGTAAAGGGCAATGTATGTAATTCATGTTTTTACATGGCTAGCTAGCTGGCTCAGTGGATAGAACACTAAGCCTGGAATCAGGATAATTAGTCTTCCGAAATTCAAATCTGGCCTCAGACGCTAGCTATCATTTAAGTCACTTAACTTAGTTTGCCTTAGTTTCCTCATCTTTAAATCAGCTGGAGAAGGAAGTGGAAAACTAATCCAGTATCTTTACCAAGAAAGCTTCAAACGGAGCCATAAAAAGTCAGACATCACTAAAATGAAAGATCAACAGCGAAGCAGCAACAACAATTACTGTTGGATACTATTCTAAACTATAACAGTTTATATTTATAGGTTGATTTACATATATTTTCCTTTAGTCTTAAAAGTCAAAAAGAATTTAAGTGACTTTCTCAAGACTGCATAATATAACTTATTAGTGGAGGTGCAAAGACTACATTTCATATCTCCTGAACTCCTAATCTCAAACCATTTCTACCGCGCCATGTTGTCCATAGAATACAAATCTCCTTAACTCTATTTATTAAACCTCATTTATCTCATCCTAATCTACTTTAATATTTTCAAGAGTATGTTGTCTCCAGTACAAATTCTCTGGGTGTATTTGGTATGGTTCATCTACTTTTCCCAGAATTGTCTCCTTAACTGATATTTTCATTCTTCTAATCTAGCACACTGAGAACTATTATATTAAGGTCCAAATTGTCATTGGTGATTAAAATAAATCATTATAAAAATGTTGGTAATTTTTTTCTACTGTCTATTTGTTGTTCTACCATCATTGATGGCAGATCAGAATAATGAAATTCAATTGAGTCTCTTGTCAGTTTCTTAAAATTATTTTGACTTCCAAATTTTATTGTGTTAAATGAGAAAATACTACTCATAACCTTCTGAAGTATTTATAAATCAGTATTGTTTTTGAGTTTTATATTTAATTGCATGGAAAGGAAAAAAAATTTACTATGGTAGTTTTTCTAAAATTTGATTTACTGCCATATGATATCATTGATGAAATTTATTGTTAAAGAGATGGAATTTTATAGCAACAGTTTAGTTTGATTGAAAGCCCTATATAATTCACAGATCTGACAAAAATCTGATGATCTTCTCTTATTTAACCCATGGCCCCACTCACAATCCATCTGAAATGTCTGTCTAAATTGCATATAATGAGAAAGAATCTAAATTTGTACATAGTGTCCATGTATCCAAATTCTTTCATGTTTGTAAAGGTCCACAATGATATAGGGAATCCAAAGGAGACTAATTTGGTTCTATATTCAACCCAATCTCAAGTAAAAATCCTTAAATATTATACCAACAAATTAATGAGACAAAATAATGGTTTTCTATTTTGTTTTGTTTTTATGTCAATTTAGTTTTCTTCCTTTCTCTACTTTCATTTCTAGAATGAAAGATTCTAGAGGTAGTCCTCTTCATCACTCCTTTCTCTGTCAGTCTGTCTCTTCCTCCCCTTTTCTTTTCTTCTTTTTAAAGAAAATAGTTAATTCCAAAGACTCATGATGGAAAATGCCATTCACATCTAGAAAAAAAAACTATGGAATCTGAATGCAGATTAAAGCATATTATTTGTACTTTTTGTCTTGGTTTTTTGTTCTTCCTTTTTGTTTAGTTTCTTTCACAACTAATGTAGAAATATGTTTCACATGATTACACATGTATAAACCACAGCAGATTACTTGCCATCTTAGGAAGGGGAAATGGGAGAAAGAAAAATTTGGAACTCAAAATCTTATAAAAATTAATGTTGAAAACTATCTTTACATGTAATAGGAAAAAATAAAATACTATTTTAAAAAAAGAAAATACTTTCTAGGACTGAAAAGAACTTGTCAGGATTAGTTTAGGCAGAGCTTAAGATGATTAATCCAGTTGGTTTTCCTAAAGTTCTAATGCTATTTTTGATCAACAGATTATCATTTTGTCCCCAAAAGTTCACCTGTACCCCATAGAATGTTTTTAAAGCTACTAACCATAGTGGCCTTACTTCCATGGGTATCCAAGCAAAGACACACAGTAAATGTCACACGGAATAAAGAACATAAGTTACTGAATTCTAGCACAGTGGCTCACTCAATCAAAATAACTGAAAATATTGACTGTGTAATGACAGGAATCATGGCTGAGAGCAGGACCCAGGTGTTGGGTCCTGCAAATTGGAAATTTGAACAAATATAGATATGAGATCCCTGGGGAAAATGTTGTATCGAGGTATTGCAGATGCAGCTGTTTCTCAGATCTTCAAAAAAAAAATGCTGAAATGAGGCCCCTTGGATGCATAGTATTGAGTAGTTTTAATGAAGAATGGGGCCTTCAAGTATACTGTAGTGCAGTATACAGTAAATCCTGTGGATTTAAAGCTATTATAACAGAAGTCAAATAAATTGAGTTAACCAGTTTTCTTAGGAAAACAAGTGAGCAAAAAATTGGGACATTTGAATACACAGAAAAACAGCAAGGATGTGCCTGTCTATGGATTTACTGTCCACTGATTTCCAGAATTAGAAGCTAATGTATCTACAGATAAAAACTCTAGATTCAGAATTCTTATAGAATCAAATATTGATACACACTTTATAACTCTAGCTGAGAGAAATTAACACTGTACTTAGTTTCCATAATCAATCAGGATATTTAAAACTACATATCTATCAATAACTCTGGGTTAAAAAAGAAATCATATATCCCCATTTAAATAGATTTGATTCATCTTACAAAAAAGAATGTTGAAAACTATCTTTACATGTCATTATAAAAATAAAATACTATTCAGAAATTAAAAATAGATTTTATTTTATTAAATAAAAAAGGAAGTTCTGGAAAGAAAAAAGTTCCAACGACTTTCATTTTTATAAGCCTCAGAACACTATTGACTACTTTTATCTAATTCATTAATTTTTCCCTATCTAATGTTTTATTTCTTTATGTACAACCAGAACAAAATTATTGTTTCCCTAATTTGAAAAAATGTATTCACACTAAAATAATTTTCCAAGGACTCTGCACCTATGGACTTAGATGCGCGAGTCAAATATTTGAACTAGTACTAATAATACACTTCATCAATACCATGATTAGGATAAAAAAAATTTTATCAACAACTGCTGTTAATTATTGTTGTAGAACACTGGTGAAAATAAAGGTTCATTATTTCAAAAATTTCCCTTACCTTTTACTTTTCTAAGAAGATATTAAAAAACAGAGAATTAAAGTTGATTATAAAAAGTTACCAAGGGGTAGCTAGGTGGCACAATGGTTAGAGCATCAGTCCTGAAATCAGGAGGACCAGAGTTCAGATTTGGTCTCAAACATTTAACACTTCCTAGCTGTGTGACCCTAGGCAAGTCACTTAACCCCAATTGCCTCAGCAAAATAAATAAATAATAAAAAGTTAGCAAAATAAAACTCTCCACACTTTTATAATATTCTACAAAGTTACATAGCATCAAAATACCAGTAATAAATTGTAAAGTCCACAAATACCACATGTACAATACCTAAAATCTACGGAAGGATAAAATAAATGATTGTCTTCATATATAGTAGTGACACTTTAAACCTAGACTGGGTACTCTGAGTTGTTTTTCTAGAAGTGATGACTGATTTACTGATCCACACATATATACACAGATTTTTTTTTAACCTGGATTCCCTCTTGACAAATGATGTTAAATTCTATCATAAGTAAAAGTATTTCATGTGCAAAAATGTTTGTGGCAGCCATTTTTGTAGTGGCTCGAAACTGGAAACTGAATGGATGCCCATCAGTTGGAGAGTGGCTGAATAAATTATGGTATATGAATGTTATGGAATACAATTGCTCTGTAAGAAACGACCAACAGAATGATTTCAGAGAGGCCTGGAGAGACTTGCATGAACTGATGCTAAGTGAAATGAGCAGAACCAGGAGATCATTATACACGGCAACAACAATACTATATGATGATCAATTCTGATGGACATGGTTCTCTTCAACAATGAGATGATTCAAACCAGTTCTTATTGTTCAGTGATGAAGAAAGCCATATACACCCAGAGAGAGGCCTGTGGGATCTGAGTATGGACCACAGCATAGCATTTTAACACTTTCTGTTGATGTTTGCTTGCATTTTTCCCCTTCTTAGGATTTTTTTT